>MUZC01001187.1:242192-256022 GCA_002072015.1 Radix auricularia | reverse complement strand
GTTCAGCACTTTTTCGCGATGCCTTCAATTCAGAGAATTTTTCAAAAATATCTTTCAAACAAATTTAGTAACAGTAACAGTGATGGATTATAGTCATTTTATAAACTCTTGCCTCACCTTTTTCGTTGGTGATGTCGACTGAGTGTCAACTCGCGAATCAAAAAGAAAAAAATAATATTAGCATAATTAAATACAGTTTTAGTCGTAACTGTAAGTAAGCACATAATACATTTTTACGACTTTCGTAGCAGCAGACGACCTGACCGGTTGTCGTAACGCTAGCCAAGCATATGTGGATTGGCTAGTGTTACGACTAGTCTAAAATCTAAATATTTTTTTTATTTTAACAGATTTAGTCAACGTATCTGCTTTTCAGAATAATAACAAAAATTATTAGCATACTCATTATGATGTTTTTAAAAAAAAATTTAAAAAAATAAATGAAAATTTTTATTTAAAAAAAAACATGACGGCGGCGGGATTCGATCCCGCTATCACTAGTGTCATATCATTGCAGAGCAACCGGACTATCACTTGATCTAGCGAAGCTGATGAGAAAGAGTAATTTTTAAAAATTATAACTGTTTTTCATTTAATGGCTCAATCTAGATTCTCTTTTAAACCTTTAAAATTCATTAATAAGCTTATCTAGTGATCATGATATTTCATTATGAGAACGTTAGTTCAGTATTTAAGTATTAGTAATGGCATAATTGAAATACAGAAAATTGTTTACGACATGTCGTAACGGCAGACAACCCGGTCGGATGTTGCTGGCGTTACGACATGTCGTAGCACCAGCCACATCCGCGCGGGTTGTCTGCCGTTACTTTGTCGTAGCAGTAGACACTCCGAAATTAAAAAGTGGAGGTCGCCATTTTGACAACGAAATTACGATACCAATTTTTCGGGAATATCCGGTCGATACCCAAGTGCCTACTATTACTGATCACTGATGACAGTGAATTCAGTGATGATTTCTACAATTAACTACTACTAGTGACTAAATCTTCGGCTAATTATCGTTGTACGGATCCAAGATGGCGGCCGGAAAGTTCGTCGCGTCCAGGACTGTACGGTTGCTATGTTGTAGTTACCTCCCTTTGTTGTTCTATTTCCTCGGTTGTCTCCCTCACCGGGGGTGGGGTCTAAGGGGAGGGGGAACGCCTCCCCTTAAAATTATTAGATACGAATCATCGAATACGAAACTGCGGACATAGCGAGTGATGCAATAATCAATAAGCGCGCGAATTTGAAGNCCTCCCCAAAATAAAAAAAAGAAACGGGGGAGGGGTCTAAGGGGAGGGGGAACGCCTCCCCTTAAAATTATTAGATACGAATCATCGAATACGAAACTGCGGACATAGCGAGTGATGCAATATTCAATAAGCGCGCGATTTGAAGGCTCGCTCTTTTTCCGATTTGCCACCGTAGCGCAAACATCGCATTGGAAATTTATTTGTGATTTTCTAAATGGATGAAGCTGATTTTAGTGTTTATCTAGTGATATTTCGGAAGGATATAACTCGAAATTATTTATAAGGTGTATTTTTCGTGATTTTCTTCCATTGCCCGGCCCTTTTCATTTTCAGCATTTTCCCCTCATTTGGGGCTTTCGATCCGCCCGCCATCTTTGTGACTTGCATAGCAACCAAAGATGGCGGCCGGAAAAGACCTTATTTCACCCTGATCCGTACAACGATAATTTACCAAATCTTCTAACAATGATCAATGAACAAGACAACAGTGGATCAGTGGTCAACACATACACTGACTCAATAGTCTATAGTGACTATATTATAGATATAGTACTTATAGACTTATACTTATACTTAACTTATAGTGATATAACTTATACTTATGACCTATAGCCTATAGTCTTGACTTAGACTTAGTATAAGTATAGTCTTAGTCTTAGTCAACAACAACTGACAACAATCCTCAGTCAACAGTAACAAGAGAAACAACAATAATGGAAGTTTGCCATTCTATATTCATTTATATTATTCGATTTATTTTCTTTATATATTTTAAAGAGTTTCAATATTTTAAAATCTATTTGATATTAATATCATTTATTTTCTACTTACAACGAAGCGTTCTTTGAAAGTAGTTTCGCTTGCGGAAGACATTTTTGAAAATCTTTAACTATTGAAAAATAAAAAAAGTCACAAATGTTAGGAAATGCATACTTTTTTACTATCGACCTTTTATTTTAATTTTACTCTTACATGAATCGGGAAAATTTGCAATTTTTGCGATAAAATATTTTATATTAGACTATAGAAATTACATTTGACATAATGCAACGTTATTTTTCCTTAATTGAAATAAAACTATCAAAACCATCTCTTAATTTGTATATGGAACAAAGGGAATAATAATAATACTTCATCACTTATCTTTATTCAGTCAAAGTCAAATATTATATATCTTATCTTATCTGTGAGTTAAAGGTTCTATACAGAAGATTATTGCGTTGAGTCCAGTGATTATTATTATTTGAATTGATGGGGAAAAAAAAGGTAAGGTGGTGGGTAGGGCTGACATTTAAGGTGCGTATGTAATATCAGTGTGTGTATATATTTGTTGTTAATCAGTGGCGTCGCTAGGGGGTGCGGAGGGGGCGGGCCGCCCCGGGTGACACCATCAGGGGGGTGACACCAGACAGTAAAATTCTATATATTCCCGTTATGTGGCACTGGAGAACTCGGAGGAGTTCCATGGGTTAAATCATGAGTGGGTGACACCATTAGCTACCGCCCCGGGTGACACCATGAGCTACCGCCCCGGGTGACACCAACCCTAGTGACGCCTCTGTTGTTAATATACTTTTACCTATTTTACACAAACCCGTAAACCAATTAATGTTAACGAGTGCTTCATGAAACAGTTCAAAAATAAAATATATTTTTTAAAAAGTTCAAATTTTTATTTTGTCAATTTTTTTATATTTAGAATGGGATTGTTCGTTTTCTATTTTGTTTTTAGGGTTGTGTTTTATTTTTGTGCGTGTTTTTTGTTGTTTGTAGTCTTTAGTGTACAGTGTAAGCGTTAGGGGGAATAACTATTAGATCTATACATCACGATATATAATATACAATTACACTTTGTTTAAAAAAAAAAAGAAAAGTAAACTAAATTATTGATGACTAAGTAGGGAAATAATATAGGCTACACCAGTCCAGTGGTGTCCAAAATCTGACCCGCGTGCTAAACCCGGCTCACGCTTAAATTTTAACTGGCCAGGGGCCTCATCTTAAATAATTAATTAACTTAAGTACTATTAACTATTTCTAAATGACATTACATTTATACAAAATGTATATTTTTTCCTGTTTGAGGACGTCAAGTGATTTCAAAATAGATGTAGTTCTATTGTTTACCAATTACTTGATCTGTAGAGTCTTTAAGACCAAACAAAGTAAAGAGTTGTATTTACTTCCATTTATTTTGCTATGAATAACAGGGATAATCAATTGATATGGTGTATCGCAATTATGAAAGATAGCTCAGTCGGTTGACAGCACTTCAGCACTCCTACAAACTTGTTTATATATATATATTTAAAATTTTTAATTTTTTTTTTAACGTAGCTTTTCATGGAAAATAAGAAACTAGGAATTCCAGAGCTATCTGATCCTGCTTAGCTCGCATATAATATTGGAATTAGCAGCTATTTTTCCAAAGGCAACGGTCAAGCCTAATACCAGAACCTCCCGGATATCATGGCAAGTTTTCCAAAAAGAAAATTCAATGCGCAAAGATTCCTGGCAGGTGAATTTCAAAGACGCTGTCAGAATTTTGCGATAATTGAAAAGAAAATCTTATTTTTACTTCACCTTTCTCTGAGGACGCTGATGACATTCCAGGCCACCTGCAACTGGAGCTCATTGAGTTTCAAAGTGATGCTCAATGTCGCAGCAGCAAACAAATTTTGATAATTGATTTTTACAGCCAGCTGGGTAAGGAGACTCCAAGAGGATGGAACATTTCTTAAGATTATGCTAATTTGCTTTGCTCGACATTTCTGAGAGACATTCTCAGTTATGTTTTTTAAGAAGAACCTTGTGATTACGAGCCTAAGTGACTCTCACCAACGTGTTATCCTTCGTTTCAAATTTGTGGCTTTGTGCTTGACCTCGCCCATTGACCGCAGTCAAGATCTCAGTTTCCCCCTTCAAATTTAGTCATTTTATGTTTATTATCTTAATCCGGCCCCCGCGTATCTTTACATCATGGAAGAATGCCCACCACGCAAAAAGTGTGTACGCCCCTGGGCTACACAGCATTATTGAACCTAAACTCTTTTGTATGAGCCCGATTCCTGCAACCTTTTGTAAAACCTAAATTAAAAGCTACAATGAATTAACGGGAGAATCCTCATGAATGGTAAAATGTTGGTTTCAAGATGATCTTTATACTTATCTTTATATAATTATTTCATAGCAGTCGTAGTAAATCATTAAAAAAAATTGTAATTTCTAAAATTATTTAAATTATCTTTGAGTGGAGGGAGGTTTACTTTAAATAATTAGAGACATTTTTTGACGTTGTGTGCTTTTAATTTTTTTTTAAAAAAAAGTTTGTTAAATTAAATAACCAACTGTCCATATGAAGTATAGATCTATATCTGGATAAAATTATCATTTGGAATAATTGTTTTGCTATTTATTAAACTGTACACTTTAAACTTGGATTGATTAAAATTTGTGAATAGTTATTTCTTAGAGTTTATAAAACTTATTTTGTCGATTAAGGGGAGAATATATACTTTTTTGAATTCGGGTAAGGTTTAGCGAAGTTTATTCCCTTTGATAGACATCATATATCCTCTCCATGGTTTATTTTCCATTTCCATACTTTTCACATTGACCCATTAAAAAAAAAATCCATGAAGATATTTTATTTTATTTTTTATCTAATTTTAATTTAATTTTTTAAATTTTTATAATAATACCCCAATGTTAGGGAACAAACTTGATAATGTTATAGTTTTAACAGTTCGGAACTATAAAACTTGTAACCTTTGAGCAATTCTGTTGAAGGAAGTTCCTTTATCCATAAATCCGAAGAATAATGTACTTAAGTTTCCCTACCACAAGCACTTACGGAAAATAATATTTTTAAAACTATTTTTCTGCTACAAACCAGAATAACTGTACCCTCCCCCTCAATCCATTTTTATTTATTTTAAACACATCTTTAGTCTGTAGTAAATCTTTAGTTAGGTTAAAAGGTGAAAGAAAGCCAACGGCTCGAGTGTTTTCTGTCGACCAGACGACTGTCAAACTCAAAGCATGTTGAAGTGAACAACAACGCACACCTTATAATCTGGGGATATATAAATATCAGCCTAGAGGACATTTTTTTAACTCAAATAATAAATAATATAAAGGGAGGCGTTATCCCCAGAATTCTGCGGATAACGTTATCCCCAGAATTCTATTAATAGTTCGATGTGGAAGGGAGAATTCAGTGAAATATTCTCAAGTCTCAGTGCCAGCCTTATTGTTTTTCATGTCGATTATTGCCATTTTGTTAAAATGTTGTTAATTTCATCGCTAAACCTAACCCACACCCTAAAACCTATCACTAAACCTAACCCACACCCTAAAACCTATCACTAAACCTAATCTACACCCTGAAACCTATCACTAAACCTAACCCACACCCTAAAACCTATCACTAAACCTAAAAAACTTAACCCACACCCTATCCCTAAACCTAAATCATGAACTAAATATTTAAAATTAATTAATTTAACAAACAAAAAAACAAAACAAACAACAACAAAAACAAAAAAACAAAAGATTCCGCAACCGAGAATCGAACCTCAGACATAACTACCAGCTATCCTACGCACTAACGATGAGACCAGGTAGACTCGAAAGCCAATGGTCTTTTAAAATTTATAAAGTCAATTTTATAAAATTATAGTTTACTAAGCCTAGCGGATCTGAATGTGACCGAGATTTCTATCTCACGACTCAGAAGATTCATTTAGAATTCTGCGAATAACGTATAGCGTTATCCCCAGAATTCTGCGGATAACCACTTCGAATAAAAAAGCCCAGGTCACTCACTGGATGTGGAACGCTGAGGAACGATGTACGACAGTCTACAGCAGTTTGTTAGTTGAAAAATATTGTGGTGATTAGCGCTGTAAAAATATTTAATATGATGACGTCATTGTTTGGTGTGCATCGGTGCGCAAAATACAAACCCTATTATTAAATACTTTGCGTACATTTCAGAAAGTTTAATATTTCGTATTTATAAAAAGGACAAGTTAGTTGGGCTTTTGAAAAAGGTTGGCGCCGTAGGCGCCCTAAAAAAAAGTGGGCGCCGCAGGCGCCCCGGCGCCCCGGCACAATCTAGTCATCTAATAATAATAATAATTTTAATGTTGCCTAAAGATGAATCCATTAATCCATAAAAGTGGTAGAGAGTATAGAGGGCCTTGTAGGAACTTCGTCCATCCCTAGCACTGCCTGATCGTGTGCTGGTTGTCACCTAGCAGAGATTTATGTCGACTTGAGGTGAATCTGCCAGGTCCATCCATCTTCCCTCAACTCTGTACCACTGTCCTGTTTACCTGGCAGGTTCTAGCCTAGATTTTAAAAAATGTATATATAAAGATATAACGTGTTTGTTCTTTAGTCAGGAGCATTGCTAGTTGTTTGCGAAAAGTAATTTCGTGGGAGGGGGTTTAAAAGAAATAGGGAGACGTGGAGTTATCATAATGTTTTTGTGATATTCCTCTATTAAGCTTAAATTAAGACGATTTGACTTTAAAAATCACATAAAAATTTTAATTACTTTGAAATTTGATATTTAGACTTTCTAATAAAATTAAAATAATTAGAGTTGAACTACCCGCAAAAACGTCGGCATGCCTGGTCCATACACAAGGGAGAGCACTAACTAGATATATTTTCCACAGCAGATGTGATATCATTTTGTTCTCAGATTTGGGACATAATTTAACATCAGACTGTTCAGACCACTTATTGGTTGTCGGTAACAGATCAGAAACAATGGGATAACAAGAAAAAAAACAGTGAATAAGATTTGAATGACACATGACTGATAATATGGCTCAAACGACACATCAAAGACAATAGGACTCTAATGGCATATCACAGACTATAGGGTGTATGAGACGCATCTCAGAAAATTACATTTTAAATGACTTTTCACAAATTACTGCGTTTAAATGACATGTGAAAGACAATCGCGTTCAAATGACACATCACGTACTATTATATTTAAAGGACGTATGACAGTCTCTTGTGTTTGAATGAAATGTCACAGACTGTGGTGTTCAAATGACATATAATGGACGATTGAATTTACCGGAAACAAAGTATCAGCTCGTGTTCGCCTGTTGACTTTACTCTTGTTTGATGTGTAGCGTCATTTCATTTGGACAAACGCCATCAATGAATTCCAATAAAGACTTGGCTGGCATACCGATGGTCACAGGTTCGAATCTCTGTGGAGGCAGGAACTTGTTCCCAGGGCCAAGGGTGTCCCTCGGTCCACCCAGCTCCCAATGGGCACCTGACACTAGTTAGGGCCTGAGTCCACCCAGCTCCCAATGGGCACCTGACACTAGTTATGGCCTGAGTCCACCCAGCTCCGAATGGGCACCTGACACTAGTTATGGCCTGAGTCCACCCAGCTCCGAATGGGCACCTGAAACTAGTTAGGGAAACAAAAGTGACTGGGAATAACCCTCATAGCCGTTGCCCGTGAACGCTCTACGTCTCTTGCAAACAGACTGGCATGGTCTATGGACCCAATTAACATCTAAATAGAAAGAGCGTCTGTAGATAAGAAAATACAATACAAGAGTCAAGAGATCAGCTAACGATGAATTCCAATACAGACGGTCAAACAATGAATTCCAACACAGACCGGCTAACAATGAATTCCAATACAGACCGGCTAACAATGAATTCCAACACAGACCGGCTAACAATGAATTCCAACACAGACCGGCTAACAATGAATTCCAATACAGACCGGCTAACAATGAATTCCAATACAGACCGGCTAACAATGAATTCCAATACAGACCGGCTAACAATGAATTCCAACACAGACCGGCTAACAATGTTTTCCAAAAGAGACATGATAACAATGAATTCCAATAAAGACAATATAGCATTAAAGTCCTATAGAGGTTTTATATATATTCTTTAAAACACATTAAAGAAGACTAAAAAAAAACAAATTTAAAAAAATAAAAATAAAATAAAAACAACAACAACAATAACAACAAACAATAAAGTAACTCTATCAGAAGACTCTTTGTGCCGGTCCCAGAATTTATCACCGTAAAGATCATTTGAAATTTAAAAAATCTCTGATTTTCAAAAAAGTTTAATCACCCGGCCATCTTATTCTTGGCCATCTTATTCAATTTTAGATTTTGTATTTATTACACGCACTTACATATAATGCTATTGGAACAGTTTTTATTCATTGCCTTGGCCATTCATAAAAATAAATATTCCACAACTTTATTTGCTTCGCACTTAACCATATTTGAAAATTTTCGTTCAGTGAAATAAAAATTGTGGAAGGTAAAATATTCACCCATGATATTAAATTATTAATAAACTCTAAAATGTTAACATAAATAATCTTCATGTTATTTTAAAAAAACAACAACAAAACACACACAATATAATCCCAATAATATTTCTCGTTCTCATTTTATAATACCTTGCTCCTAACCCCAAACTTTTTTCTTCTTCTTAATTTCCCCATAATTTTTGTCTGACGTAGCTGTCTCCTCTAAGGCAGGCCGCCTCATATGCAGGCAAAGCTTTGCCATAGTCAGTTTTCTCGACGCCAATGTGTCAGGACCTTTCTGGATTCTAGTGTTGATGTTTCCCATTCTCTTTCAGTTTGTGATCTGCGTTGATGGATTGTTGTTTTTATTTAAAAAAACAATAGTAATATATCGTCGTGACCATTTGGAAATCTTCCATTAGGTGTTGTTCAGCCTATCTAAACATTATCAACAACCATCGGTAATTGTTTTTTGTTTTTTTGTTTTGTTTTGTTTTAAGTTATAGTTTTGTTGTCCAAATAACTCAAATAAGCTTCAATGTTGTGTGACTTGTAAGCTGAGTAAGTTAAAACAGAAGAGCTTAGCTTAAGAGTGACACAGGTGATTGAAAAAAAAAGTGCAACTACATTATCTTATCAGATACCGACGCTCCGTCCGTTTAGAAGATTATTCTATACATTACCTTATTTCCTTCTATTTCGTGTTTGAGAATAGTATTTAAAAATTCGTTTACAAGTTTAATGTATGCCAGACTTTTCAACGTTTGAGACCGCAATCTTTGTATGAGAGAATATTTTATAGTTTTTAGTTTATTCCCAATTTTAATCATTAAATGGAAGGAATCACTTTGATGATTTACGACATGTACGTCAAGAATAAATAATCACATATCAAGGCAGGGGGCTGGATATATACATATGGTGATTTCTACATATGGATATAGTATTCTATATATGGAATGGGGCTGGCTATATGGCGTTGCTGGCTATATAGACAAGGAGCAGAATATAAAGGTACACGGCTGTCTACATAGGCACAGAGGCGTCACTAGGGTTGGTGTCACCCGGGGCGGTAGCTCATGGTGTCACCCCCTCACGACTTCTCCCATAGAACTCCTCCAAGTTTTCCAGTGCCAAATAACAGGAACATACAAAATTTCAAATTTTGGTGTTACCCTCTGATGGTGGCACCTTGTATGTAACTGAGGGTTTTTCATCTGTTGCATATTTGGAATGCAGTTTAAACACATTTTCTAACACAACGCATACATTTTAGATAACAAAACATTATTTGGTTATTTATTATATTAGATGTATATTATATATGACACAAGTTTGCCTCAAAATACTTTACCATAAGAATTATTTAGTCGAACGAATGAGCCTAAAGACCCACCTGTTCTTCGTGACCCACCTATATTCGAGACCCTTCTATGGTAAATGACCCACCTGTTCTTCGTAGCCTACCTGTTATGTGGACACTCCTGTATTTGTGACCCTTCTATGGTAAATGACCCACCTTTATCCGTGACAGCGATTTAAATCACAATTGTTCTTTGTGATCCTTGCACTTGGTCTTTACGACTCACATTTCTCTTTGATACAGATTCCATCTCACTGAATCACGTACTACCCTAACCCATCTATTCCCCATGACCCACGTACTCCCCTGACCCATCTATCCCCCATGACCCACGTACTACCCTGACCCATCTATCCCCCATGACCAATGTACAACCCTGACCCATCTATTCCCCATGACCCATGTACAACCCTGACCCATCTATTCCCCATGACTCATCTATTCCTCATGACCCATCAATTCACCATAACCCACGTACAACCCTGACCCACGTATTACCCTCACCAACTTATTCCCCATGACCCATGTATTACCATGACCCATCTATCCCCTATGACCCATCTATCCCCCATGAACCATCTATTCCTCATGACCGATCTTACCCCCATGACCCATCTATTCCCCATGACCCATGTATTGCCCTGACCCATCTGTTCCACATGACCCATGTATTACCCTGACCCATCTGTTCCCCATGACCCACATATTACCCTGACCCATCTATCCCCCCTGACAAATCTATTCCCTATGACCTATCTATTCCCCATAACCCATCTATTCTTATGACACATCTATTCCCCATGATCCATCTAACCCCATAACACATTTATTCCCCATGACCCATCTATTCCCATGATCCATCTATTCCTCATGACCCATCTATTCTCAATGACCCGCGTACTATCCTGACCCATCTATTCCCCATGACTCACGTAGCCTACTACCCTGACCCATCTATTCCCCATGACCCATCTATTCCCAATTACCCATCTATTCCCCATAACCCATCTATTCTCATGACTCATCTATTCCTCATGATCCATCTAACCCCATGACCCATCTATTCCCCATGACCCATCTATTCCCCATGACCCATCTATTCCCCATGACCGATCTATTCCCCATGACCCACGAACTACCCTGACCCATCTATTCCCCATGACCCACGTACTACCCTGACCCATCTATTCCACTTGCCATTTATTCCACACCATCACCCTTATTTCTTATGATCTACATATCCCCACTGACTTGACCTGACTTAAAATGTCCTTATGTCTATGCACCCATTAAACTTAAACCCCAAATGCACGATAAAAAACACCAACGAAACGACTACTTCGGAACAAGACATGGATTTTTTACTTGCGCTTGTTGTGTATGTCACTAATGAAAAATTAAATCAAAGTTCCTAATACACTGGTTCCCAAACCATGAGTAGTGCCCCCTGAAAATAAATATTCTCTATGATCGCAGAGTAAATAAGTTAACAAAAAACCATTAATTGATTGGAGAGGAATGTTCGTATTTATTGTGAGTATTAATTAATTTTTTTTTAAAGAGAAAAAGTAGAATGATATCATTGTCTTGACAGACTGTCCGTCTGTGTTTGCTTTTCAATGTATCGAGACCATAGGTCATCTTGACATTATAAACATGAATCGCGGGTCACTTTGTTAATTTAACTCGGGATCATGACATCCGGGGGAGTGATCTACTCCATGGAGACAGCTCATCGGTATTCATGTGTTCAAAAGACTGCGCCCTACTACACATTGTCATGCTAAACATAAAACTCTTGAACTTAACACCCCCACCCCATGCCAAACTTGAGTTCGTTGGTAAACAGGTTAACTTACCTGATTTTGTTTCCCCCCCCCCCGTCTGTTTTGTGAAAATTTATGGGTCATTAAAATAAATTAAGTTCCCACACACTTGGATTTATCTGAAATGACTCCAAAGCCAAAATGAGTCCCTTGGGTACCATTGTTTTGTTCTCAGAACGTCGTGATCGACGAGGACTATTCTCAGCACATTAGCCATGTGATTTGGTAGCTTGGTGTGTCTTTTGGCAGCTTGGTGTGTCTTTTGGGGGGTTGGTGTGTCTTTTGGCAGCTTGGTGTGTCTTTTGGTTGCTTGTTGTGTCTTTTGGCAGCTTGGTGTGTCTTTTGGTGGCTTGTTGTGTCTTTTGGCAGCTTGGTGTGTCTTTGGGGCCTTGTTGTGTCTTTTGGCAGCTTGGTGTGTCTTTTGGTGGCTTGTTGTGTCTTTTGGCAGCGTGATATGTCTTTTGGCAGCTTGGTGTGTCTTTTGGTGGCTTGTTGTGTCTTTTGGCAGCTTCGTGTGTCTTTTGGTGGCTTGTTGTGTCTTTTGGCAGCTTGATGTGTCTTTGGGGCCTTGTTGTGTCTTTTGGCAGCTTGGTGTGTCTTTTGGTGGCTTGTTGTGTCTTTTGATGGCTTGTTGTGTCTTTTGGCAGCTTGATGTGTCTTTTGGCAGCTTGGTGTGTCTTTTGGCAGCTTGGTGTGTCTTTTGGCAGCTTGGTGTGTCTTTTGGCAGCTTGGTGTGTCTTTTGGCAGCTTGTTGTTTCTTTTGGTGGCTTGTTGTGTCTTTTGATGGCTTGTTGTGTCTTTTGGCAGCTGGGTGTGTCTTTTGGCAGCTTGATGTGTCTTTTGGCAGCTTGATGTGTCTTTTGATGGCTTGTTGTGTCTTTTGGCAGCTTGGTGTGCTTTTGGCAGCTTGGTGTGTCTTTTGGTTGCTTGGTGTGCTTTTGGCAGCTTGGTGTGCTTTTGGCAGCTTGGTGTGCTTTTGGCAGCTTGATGTGCTTTTGGCAGCTTGGTGTGCTTTTGGCAGCTTGGTGTGCTTTTGGCAGCTTGGTGTGCTTTTGGCAGCTTGGTGTGTCTTTTGGCAGCTTGGTGTGTCTTTTGGCAGCTTGGTGTTTCTTTTGGCAGCTTGGTGTGTCTTTTGGCAGCTTGGTGTGTCTTTTGGCAGCTTGGTGTGTCTTTTGGCAGCTTGGTGTGCTTTTGGCAGCTTGGTGTGCTTTTGGCAGCTTGATTTGTCTTTTGGTTGCTTGGTGTGTCTTTTGGCAGCTTGGTGTGTCTTTTGGCAGCTTGGTGTGTCTTTTTGCAGCTTGGTGTGCTTTTGGCAGCTTGTTGTTTCTTTTGGTGGCTTGTTGTGTCTTTTGATGGCTTGTTGTGTCTTTTGGCAGCTTGGTGTGTTTTTTGGCAGCTTGATGTGTCTTTTGGTGGCTTGTTGTGTCTTTTGATGGCTTGTTGTGTCTTTTGATGGCTTGTTGTGTCTTTTGGCAGCTTGATGTGTCTTTTGGTGGCTTGTTGTGTCTTTTGATGGCTTGTTGTTTCTTTTGGTGGCTTGTTGTGTCTTTTGGCAGCTTGATGTGTCTTTTGGTGGCTTGTTGTGTCTTTTGATGGCTTGTTGTGTCTTTTGATGGCTTGTTGTGTCTTTTGATGGCTTGTTGTGTCTTTTTGCAGCTTGGTGTGCTTTTGGCAGCTTGGTGTGCTTTTGGCAGCTTGTTGTTTCTTTTGGTGGCTTGTTGTGTCTTTTGATGGCTTGTTGTGTCTTTTGGCAGCTTGGTGTGTCTTTTGGCAGCTTGGTGTGCTTTTGGCAGCTTGATGTGTCTTTTGGCAGCTTGATGTGTCTTTTGGTGGCTTGTTGTGTCTTTTGATTGCTTGTTGTGTCTTTTTGCAGCTTGGTGTGTCTTTTGGCAGCTTGGTGTGCTTTTGGCAGCTTGTTGTTTCTTTTGGTGGCTTGTTGTGTCTTTTGGTGGCTTGTTGTGTCTTTTTGCAGCTTGGTGTGTCTTTTGGCAGCTTGGTGTGTCTTTTGGCAGCTTGGTGTGTCTTTTGGCAGCTTGGTGTGCTTTTGGCAGCTTG
>MUZC01001187.1:172178-241992 GCA_002072015.1 Radix auricularia | reverse complement strand
TGTGTCTTTTGGCAGCTTGATGTGTCTTTTGGCAGCTTGGTGTGTCTTTTGGCAGCTTGGTGTGTCTTTTGGCAGCGTGATGTGTCTTTTGGCAGCTTGGTGTGTCTTTTGGCAGCTTGGTGTGTCTTTTGGCAGCTTGGTGTGTCTTTTGGTGGCTTATTAGCCATATATTCTTCCCCTAAAGGTGCGTCCATTTGTTGAATAAGAGATGGTTGGGTAAGTCATGACGAGGGTTTTGAGCACGATCGTTCCTGGCTGACATCGGTACACGGCAGCCTGTTGTCTATTTGATTGACATTCGGTATCAACAACTGCAGTAAGCGAATTAACATTTTATTTTTCTGCTTCAGCATTTCATTACTTGGTATGCCGTCTCTATTTATTTCTCACTCTCTTTCTCTCGATCTCTCTCTCGCCCTCCATATCTCTCTTTTCAACTCTCTCGGTGATCGTTGTGGTGTAAGGTTAATATTTTCTATTGTACCGCCCTAAAACCTTCAAGAGAGAATCTTCATCATCATCATCATCATTGCCTGTCGTCCCATCTGGGGCATAGGCCACGAACAAAGGCTCTCCAGGCATCCCGGTCCTGTGCCAATCTCTCTAGCTGTCTCCAGCTGTGCCCACTCTTTTTGGAGTCTGTCTCCAGTTCCCTTTTCCATGTCATTTTGGGTCGACCTCTTTTTCTCTTGCCCTGGGGGTTCCAAGTGAGGGCTTGTCTCACAATGCTGGATGTAGGCTTTTTGAGGGTGTGGCCGATCCATCTCCATCTGCGCTGACGTATTAGTTCTTCCACTGTCTCTTGTTGTGTACCTTGCCAGAGGTCCTCGTTGGTGATGATATTGGGCCAGCGGATTCGGAGCATTGTTCGGAGACATGTGTTTATAAATCCTTGAAGCTTTTTCGAAACGGCTGCTGTAATCCGCCATGTTTCAGCTTTGTATAAGAGGACAGGCTCACCCATGCAATATTAATTATGAGGAAAAAAATCTTTGAAATTTGTGACTCCAGACAATGTGACTTAAATAAAATATTTGCTCACTATACAATGGAGAAAGATGAGCTTAACGAAAGCTGATGTTTACCAACGTTAAACAAATGATTACAGAAGTGCTCTTCTGATTGCCAATTCTTAGATTTTTGTGGAGTGCTCTCGATCTTTTACTTGAGCATTTAATTAATGAAGTGGCCATAGGCCGTGAAAGTAGAAATCCTGCGAATAAAAAATGTGACTTTCTAAATCGTTCCACATCTTTAGGAACACATGTTTTATTCAATGCGGCATCACGTTTTATAATCTTCTTTTTTTCAAGAAACTTAGACAAGTCGACCGTGCGATTTTTGTTTTCAAAATTCAACCTCTCAGCGCTGGACGCTGGTCAATTGCACTAATAAATGACAGATTTCTTGAAACTCACAAAATCAAAACAGTATGTGTATGGAGATTTTGAACAATGACAAATAAACGACAAATATATCTTCCAAAATTAAAACGAGTCATGCATATTTTCTATATACATTCTGGCATGTCTTTTGGGGAAACAGATGGGGCACTGCGCTGAGGGCAACCAATGTTCTGGGGGATTACGTTGACAGAAAATGAACGATGTGTAATGCGATGTGTCTGATATAAATAAACAAAACAGAAAGCCCTTAATATCTATAATTCTTCTCCGATAAACTCAATCGGTTTTTAATCCCAGCCGTGTCCATGAGCTCCTAAACAGATATTGGATTCTACAAACTACAGCCTTGGTTGTGGGAGAATTGCTGTGTCAATACGCAATGAAGAACGGAAATTAATCTTCACATTAACTTTTCTTTTGGAATTGAAAAAGTTTTTGTTAAAATTTTTAATCTTCTATGAAATAAAAGAAAATGAATTTATAAAATGGGCATTATTATAATTTTTAAAAAGAATTATTACATTCTATAGAAATAAAAGATAATGTTTAGCTTATAGTAGTTTAGACACTTTTTCCTTATGAACTGCGTTTACAATTATTTATCTTTTTAATAAATAAAAACGGGTTTGTTTTTCTGAGGTCTAGGTTTCCAGTTTTTCACTTAGAAAACAATTAACTTTTTTTTTCGCACTCCCTAATCATAGCTCATAACTATTGAAAGATTGATTTTTGGTTTTTAATCTTTTTTCCGTTGCAAATAACTTACTGTCATTTTTCTCTATCAGATTTTGTTCACCACATTTCAGTTCATTAGTTCTGTATCCAGATTTTTTGTGACAAATATTTGAGTTAATAAAATAGAACACAAAATGGATGAGTTCTTAACCCATATGTAAAGTTTCTCTTGAAGAACAAGTATAAGACTTTTTGTTAAAAGATTATATAGATCTAAGTGTTATTCCCATTCTAATTAAGCGAGCTGTTTATTACACACAAAAACTGAGTTACAGGAAGTCATCAAATGGAGAGGAAATTCTAAAGAGGATAAAAATTAATACCTCACAAACAGGACAGGGATTATAAAAAAGAAAAGAGGAGCGGACAATTAATTATCATCAACTCCAAGCGGTGGCTATATCTGGACACGTACCAGGTAAGTGCAGGTCAAGAGTTGTCTTTCTTATATCCGCCACACCCTTCCCACAAACGATCTTTAAAAAAAAGTTTTCCAAAGGCTGTGCCAGGTCTAACAATTTCCCCTGTTCTTTTGATGTAATACACTGTATAGGAAAACATTTAACATTTTTCATGCTTTCATTTGGTCTTTAGCGCAACTTTAAAATGCTTTAGGGGTTTGGGACGGTGGATTGTCTCAACAAATATTTTGTGGGATGATTGATTTGCGTTTTTCCTCTTAATAATAATAATAATAACAAGTGAAAACACTTGTATCCTTGACAGAGCTAACAGGAGCGGCGTTTGAGGGTGGCAACTGGGGCGACTGCCCCAGGCCCTGCGCTTAGGTAGGCCCCGCGTTTCGGTCCTGAACATGTCTCGTCCTGGTTAATAGCCTATACATGTAGAACCGGCACGTCATTTTTCGATAAGAATAAACCGTTGTTTATAGACCTGAGAAAATAATGAACTTGTAATAATTTAATAAAAAGGTGACACGCGGTATTAAAATTACACAATAATCAAGATATTTAATATTTTTTAAATACCATAGCATACTGGTGCTTAGCGTTCTTTACTAATACTCTGGCCCCGTGGGGTCATTGCTGGCACTAGGCCCCGCGCTTACCTAACGCCACTGCTGAGAGCTAATATTCCACACCTATAGAATCAGACTCATTCCTTTCCCTGCCGACCATCCGTTTGAAAATCTAGTTTATAATTCAAAAAATAAAAACGTGTTTCTGAAATATAAATCTGATTTGGAAGGTTGTTTACTACCCGCCTCTTCTCTCTGGTTTACTCCCATTCTATAAACATTAAATGCAAAATCGTTGATTTCATCCAACGCTTGTTGCCTGAGTCGTCGAAAAGACTTAAGAAAAATAAGTCTAGTTTCCACACTTATAAACATCCTACCTTAAAAATAAAATAAAAATGAGCGGCCAAAAATTTCAGGTACACTAATCAACACCACTACTTCACTTAAAATTTTATGACTTGAGTTTGTGTGTATTTGTCATCTATGTCTTTGATTTCAAAACTGACCTGTCAAATTTTTAAGACCTAGAGTCTTTTTTTTTCAATCAATTTATCTTATCTTATCTTAGATATACAGACGCTCCTTCTATGCAGAAGATAATTGCGTCCACAGACCATGAGAGATGATCTGTTGGCAAGTGATGCAGCGGTCACAGGCCACGACTATAGGGGTTCCACGCATTACCCCAGCCGCCTAACTATTGTCTAGTTAGGTACCCATTCGGAGCTGGGTGACTCGGGGACTCCTCAGGCCGCGAGAACAAATCCTCACCTTCGTGTGGATTCGAACCCGTGACCATCGGTATGACAGTCGAGAGCGCTACCTGGTATATTTTAAAACCAAAAAACGTGTCATTTACGCGCGTCACTCACTTTTAACCACTTTAATTGTACAAAGGAAAAAAAAATAATAAAAAAAAAATAAAGGAATTTTAAAAAATAAAATTAATTTAAAAAGTTTTTAAAATTCACAATCATCAGTTACAAGCATTACAAGTTTACTGTGAACTGGGGTCAAAGTTACCCGGATACTGCGAGATTGTAAAAGGAGATGGGTAAAATATTGTTAAGTTAGCAATTAGTTGGTTTTTTATCATGATTCCAAAAGGATCCTTCCGAATAGAAAAATAAATTTTCCTAGTATTTTTAAGCAAATAACGATTTGCTTTAAAAACTTTTAAAAAAATTAATTTATTCTTTCATTGTTATAGATAAAAAATTGATTGAGGAAAACAGCATATGATTTGATGTGATGTCAACAGTTTTGATGTTAGAGTAAAAATAATTTTTGTATGGTTAACCTTTACCTTGTGCATGCAGTTGTTTTTCTGAAGAGTTGAGAGGTGGGGAAGGAATGTGATTTCTGAATGTTTGTGGACACACCCAACACACTGGAAAGTGTAACTATCTTTTAGAGTTGGACACACTGGAAAGTGTAACTATTTTAGAGTTGGACACACTGGAAAGTGCAACTATCTTTTAGAATTGGACACACTGGAAAGTGCAACTATCTTTTAGAATTGGACACACTGGAAAGTGTAACTATCTTTTAGAGTTGGACACACTGGAAAGTGCAACTATCTTTTAGAGTTGGACACACTGGAAAGTGTAACTATCTTTTAGAGTTGGACACACTGGAAAGTGTAACTATCTTTTAGAGTTCGTAGTTGACTGTTATTTATGACTGTCAAATTTATGTGATGTCATACAGCATTAAATCAGAGAAATAGACTTTTTCAGCTAATTGCGATGAAAAAGTTTAAAGAGTTTGAGGAGATTACAAAATTATATTTGTTTTTTATCGTAATTTCTTTGAGATAAATTCTTTGTTTTTTACCTTCATTGTTTAGAAGCATAAGAATGTATGATACCATTATTTGTACAAACTTAAGCAAATTCATTGTATTTGAACAGTAAAAAAAATCTTCAGTCAGAAGTTTTAAGTTACTGAGCAGCAAACGTTGATTAGAATAATATAAGTAGGTAAGTGTGTTTGTGGGATTTAAAATTTTGCACAGAAAAATGGATAAATTGCACACGAGTTAATTTTTTACACAAGAACCAAAGAAATTAAAGAGTAATCACTGTATGATATTCTCTCTCCCAACACCCAAGTACATTATGCCTATTCCACTTGAATGTTCATTTTAAAAGTGTCACTAAGCAATTAAATCTTGAAAAAACTAAACCAAAAAACTTATTGCAAAACAGAGTAAATAAAATAACAACTCTCAGCAAAATTAAACATAGCATTTATTTATCCATCTACATTTAGCTCCCTTTATTAGTAAAAATTAATAAACAATAATGGCTGGAGCTACTTCACTGGCGAATAGCATCAAACCTAAATGCCACCCTTAAAAGAAAAGACTCTCTTATTTCACTATAAAATAAACAATACTCAATACAGATGAGTTAAGAGTTAAAAATGCAATAAAAACTGTGAGACTTTTTAACAGGAGTTTTTAACAAATGTATGAAATAGTCAAACTGTGACAAAAAATCATTTGTAAAACTTTCTAAGTCAGTGCCTGTATACAGACTAAATACATTTTTTTTTTTACAGGGATGTGAAATATTAAATGATTTTTTAAAAATGTCCACTAAAACAAACATTTACATAATTACAAATTTAAATTACAAATAAAATAGCAATAGACTTGATGAAATAAAAGAAAGCGTCATATTCCTACAAAAACACATGCAGAGATCAATAAGAAATTGATGCGGCTCCACCAAATCAATCATGCACGAATAAACTCCTTAAAATATGGGTCAACAACTCAACCAGACCATTTCCAGGCAGACCATACTTTAAGGATATAGAATAACTAAATATAATTATACAGAGACATCGGTAATTAGTCAATTTTCCCAGGTGTTGCCAGACCCCTGTTTTAAACAAAATACATTAATTGAGCAGAATTGAAACTGTGCTGAAAAAATAATTAGACAGCCTAAAAATGTTAATGCCAGTAATAAAAAAAAAGTCAGTGTTTTTGTTATCTAGTTAGTTTTATAATTATATCAATTATCAATTAAAGATGTCCAGCCCATTTTACAAGCAAATAAATATGAACATGTTTACCATTAAACATCATCTGTTTAAGTATGACCAAAATCTGGGAGCCCTCACAAGGCCAGCTTGTGAAGTATTTCACTGTGCTACCAATTAATACAAGTTTTTAAGACTGCCCCAATAAAACTCAGAATTCCTGCCAATTGATGAGTACTGCAAATAAACTGGTTCACCCAACCTTGTGCCAATGAATCATTATGTTAGCTTTATATTTTAAAGTGATATCACTAACTTCATAGAAATCATAATTTTTTTCACAAATTTTTAAAAAAATTCTAATTGTTTGAAATATAGATCTAAATGGGAAAAGATATTAAAAATAAAATTGAGCTTAATTTTTCTGATTAAACCTTCACAAATTTAAAAACAAGCAATAAAGACTCAAATTAAATGTCCACTAAAGAATTCTGTTCTAACCAAACTTTATGATTTAGAATTCTATAAGGATAATTTGTATTTATTAATATAAAATATACAGCCACCTTCAGTCTCAACAGAAAGAGTGGGTCTCAACACTAATAATATGATTAGAGATTTGATTACTTTGGGTCTTTAAGTTAGTGAGCCAAGTAACAGCTATGTGTAGGTGAAGTGACAAGGCTTTATGAATTTATAATATTAACATTGCAATGTTGTGCAACATAAGGTCAAGAAGTAATTTAGCGTTTATAATATTTACTCTAGAAGAAGTGTATACTTAAAAAAAAACAAAAAACACATAAACTTCGCTCTTTTAAATTTAAACTAAGAATATTTAAGCAGCATTTAAGATATAACTGAAATTATTATAACAATTAACTTTTTAAAAAAATAAAAATAACAATTTTTACATTAAAAACATTACTATTGAGCATAATTTTAACATTGGAATGTCCACATGACAAAAAAATTATACAATTAAAAAAAGAATATTAAGGTAAAACAAATCAAATAATAAAAGGGACATCGCTCCATTTATAAAAATGTAATGAAATCAACTGAGGCTGTTATTTCCCCTTTTAAATAAATTTTAAAAAAAACTTTTGGAAGATTAATCACCATATCCATTTGGGTATTTTTAAATGAAATTTATGTTTATTCATGGGAAAATAAAACAAATTATGTAAGTAATAGGTGATACCATCTATCTAATAAAATTAACAGATTTTAAAAGCTCATAATTATGGCAATTATTAGTTTAATATTAGATTAAGGTTTGAAATCAATAAGAAAGTTTAACATATGAGTTTGAACTAAAGTGAACGTATTGTACGTGCAAGAGGGAAAAAACATAATGGCACACAAATAAAGAGCACTGACTTTTAAAAAACAAATTTCTTTAAATTTACAACTAAAATAATTTACCTCCTTTAAAAAAAAAAAAAAAAAATTAATATGTCCTCTAATATATTTAGTTCTTCTATTGCCAGAAAATCATTTTAAGGACAATTTACTAGGAACTGTGTAGAAGGCTCATATGAGGAAAAATCGGAACACAAAAAATAAAGTAGTTGTATTTAATTTGAAATATGCCTTTGATAATATTTTTAAAATGATAAATGTTATTACAGAAAAAAAATTAGTTCACCTCAAATAAAAATATTTTAAATTATTTAGAAAAAGGATAAAGAACAGAATTAATTTTTTTAAAAAATAAATCATTTAGCTCAAGTGTCCTTTCCAATTTAATGATACTATTTTTATAATCGTATTTGTCTATCTAATAAGATTAGTCTTAAAATGAATACATTAAACTGTAGATATAACATCCATGAAATGAAATTGATTATAACATGGGCAAGTTAGTCCTAAGATGTATGAATAGCGGATCAAATAATCTCAAACAAAATGCTCTAGAAGAACTCTCTATCATTTTAAACAAATTAATATGTTTTAAATATGTCATTAGGAAATTCGTATTGTGGATAAATAAAATCAATATGGGTGAGGAAGTTCAATAAATACAAAGAACAAAACAAAAAAATCCGTGCTATTTTTGGTATGACGTGCAAATAATTAAAATTGATGAAAAGAAGCAGTCATCATAAATTCACATCCATGTTATTTTTATTCCATCTCTGATAATTTATTAAGTACAAGATATCCTCTAAAGATTGGGTCCGCTCTGAAAGTATACACTCAGAAAGTTTAAAAAAATGGTACAGGTTGTTTCTCAATGCATTATTATTATTTTAAATATATGAAAATGTTGAATTTATATGAAAGGCATTCTTAACTTCTATAAAACATTTATTACTGGAAAGAAAACTTAAATCATTTCTGAACTAGAATATTAAAATTGACCAGTATCACTTCTCAACAAATAACTAAATTTTCAATTAAAAATAATTAAAATCACTATCTGCTCATTCCTCTAATAATAAAACACACATCAGATTCTGTTTGTATTGAAAATAATAACATATAACATGCTCAAAGTTCTATCATGTTAACAGTAACATTTGGTCATTATTATGGGCCTTTTATGGGAATTTCATAAAGTTAACATTATCGTTGTTCAAGTTGGTGATTGCTAACCTAAAATATTTTTAAAATGTAAAAGAAAAAGAGTGATTGTTACATTCTGATAAATTGGTGCTAAAAGCAGGGAAATTTAAAGAAATTAACACGCCAATTGGGAGATGATTTTTTTTTTCTAAAACTTCATTTCTGGTTTTATAAAATGAAATAGTTACACAGGAAAATCTTAACTTAAAATCTTTTAACCCTTAGATGCAAAATGTTAATGATTAACATTTCTCACTTTATAATTGAATCCATCCCTTGTGACAATCAAATCAGACACAAACTCCATTTGCAAAGCAATAAGGACTTAGAAATTGAATTTTAAAAAAAGATAAATGCATAAAATCTATTTCTGTGACTATAAATTATAAAAAGCTGGCAACATTTTTTTTTTTTTTTTTTTTCAATCAGTAATTTCTGAAGGAATACTACTCCTAAACAGCATTATTCTAACAACATATCTTAAACTATTGTAAAATGAAGCCCGTTAAAATCCATTCATGATTTATTTCAACATCTGGCTGCCGCCTCAGAATCATTAATTACAAGACTAGTCTTTTCCATGAAAAAATAAATAATTACACAACTATCAATTTCACTTAAAATTAAAATAATGATGTGACATCTACATTAAGACTTTTGTAAAACAAATTATTACAACAAAATAAAAAATCATAAAATTATAATTAACAAAAGCTATAGTAAATCTATTAAAAACAAAAAAATTAGCATTACACTATATTTGCTTGCTTTCTTTCCCAATTCTGTTTTATCCACAAAAATATATTTAAATGGGGCGGGGGGAATGAGGATATCTTGGTGTGAATAACAAACTTTTAAAAACTAAGGATCAACAAACAACTGTACAATTTTGTAGCCTAAGGATTTCTATTAGTGTGTAAACTTTACTTTTAAAATGAATATTTTATCAATTAAATTTTTTGCTCTATAAATAGTTGAAATTTCAAATAGGTTTTATTAGCACAGCCATGGCATGTTACAATAATAACTATTAATAAATAAGTGTAGCTTTAATAGACAATCATATATGTTTAAAATAAATACTTCCCTGAATAACTGCCATGGGCTGATCAGTAAAAAGATTTATTTTCCAAAAATAATTTTAATTAGTTTTCAAGAATAAATTCAACAAAGCTTTTCGAGGCAAGTTCAAAGGTTATTCTCATTGTAAATATATTAGTTAAACTAGATACGACTCGCGACATAGCATACACCGCAGTCTTGTTCATAGATAATGCAAAGGAAGGGGGGAAAGAATGGACATAAACAGCAGCGAGAAGAAAAGGGAACAAAGCAAGTGAATGTTGAGGGACGTCCAATACATTTTTGGTCTTGAGACATGGACACTGAGGTTAGGTACCTGCCCCCAACCCTGCACCACACCCTTGAATGGCAACCATAAATTGTGATTGGTCGACCCTAGAGATGGTCATTTGTCATTCTTATTTGCTCTCATCTTGTGCTTGTCCTAATTTCTGGTGAATAATGTTTATATAGAGGGTGATTTTTTTCTCTTCTCATCTTTTAAAAGTTTATAGTAAAATAATAAGTGTACCCTGTAAAATAAGTTAACAGTTTTACTCAACAAGATTTGGTTCTCATTACATTCATAAAACAAATCATGGAAAATATTTCACTTGATATTTAAAAACATATTGAACAATACACTCTTTCTAACATTGTATGAGCGGGGTAAAAGTGTGTAAGTATTTTACAATGTGAGAGATTTCAAATTTACACATATTTTTCCAAGGAGGGAAGAGGTTTGTGTTTTGAGAGATATTTTAAAACAAAACCAAGTTAGGATTTTTTTTTTTAATTTAAAAAATAATAATTTCAAACAATTTCTGTACAATTGTGTAATCATTACATGTGCACTTAAAAATATCTATAAACCATAAAAGTCATTGTGCAAGTTATTTAACACCAAGATACATTTTTTAAGTGTTGCTAAGAATAAAATAAAATAAGAATTAAACTGCACACTTGCTTACAATGTGTGATACTTAAGCTACCACAAAAAGTTTCTTCAGTTTATTGTTTCATCTCTTCACCATTGCTTGGCTCATTTCTGAACTTCAAAATTATTTTATAAATTGCTATGTTATTTTAAAAACAATCTTTTCTTTCATAATTTGTATGTCTTAAGATTAAATTTTTGTTTTGATGTAAGTGCAACAAGTATTGTAAATTAAATTGAGGAAAATGTTTTGAGCTTTCCCCCACATGCCAGCCAGGATTAAAAGAGCCAAAACATGCTCATCTAATCGGTCCAACGATGAACTTAAAAAACTGGGTAGCTGCAGACAACCCAATCAAAAGAGTTGTTTTTTTTAATAAATAAAATTCTAATTTTTAAAATAGCACAGTGATTTTAACCTGGCTGAATACTAAATTATAATTAATATCAATTAATGGATAACTTTTCCCAACTACGCTAGAGCTCTGTACATTTGCAGCCTAAGTGATTTTAAAGCAATGATATCAGGGGAAACAATGGAAATGAGACATAGGGCGATGATGACTCGAGGCACATCTAAATATGGCAGATATGAAATGAACAGACTAATGTGATAATCCTCTTTGAATAGGTTCGTGGTTCTTCATCCACATCCATGCTTTATATGCTTTCTTCTGATTCTGCGTCCACATTCATTATGTTCAGTGTTCAGATTCATTCTCATCTGAGTCTCTATGTCCCTGCAGGCCATCAAACAACTCGGCATTGTTAGTTGTGGCGCTTCTGTATTGTAAGTCAAAGGGCTCCACAGTTTTGGCACATTTCATCAACACTGAATTGTTACTTCCCACATATGAAGAGCAACGATGACATCCCTTTGACGATGACCTCCTTGTGACGATGACCTCCCTTTGACGATGACCTCCTTGTGACGATGACCTCCCTTTGACGATAACCTCCCTTTGACGATGACCTCCCTTTGCCGCCATGTTGATGGTATTTTCTGTAATGTGTTTGATGGTCAAGATAGACATGTCATGAGTTTGAAAATTACAAATATTCAACAATAACCTGCAGATATTTTATTGATGCGAAAGCTGTCATCTTATTTTTCCCAAGTACAAATCTTCAACTTATGACCCAAAATACAAAAGTTTTCTAGTTCCCAGAAATATCATGTCTGAATAAAAATGAGATTCATATGCTGAAAGTTCATCATTAAGGATTTAAGTACAATCAGTCTTAAAAATATCACCCAAATCCACGGGAGAAGAGCCTTAATCTCTGTCCCTAAACGTCCTATGAATATCCATGCACAATCTTCATCCGCTTTTTCGGCATCTCATAAATCTGAATTGCGTCATCTTAACAGACTCTCGGCATCAATATTTTTTTTAAAAAAACATATATTTACATCATCACACACTTCCCAGTTGGCACCCAAAAAAAAAAAAAACAAGGGGCGTGAATGAATCAATGGGTCCCACTTCACAACGCATAATGTATCCCCGCCAGCAGCTCAGGCAAATGTTTGTATTTACACCCGGGGCGCCATCAGACCCGTGCTGTGCTCACGCTGGTGAACGTTGCTTTTCTTCTGTTTCGCCGCACCACGTAGACTATGGCGAGAATGATGGCCACCAGAATGGGAATGCAAACGACGGCGGCGCCTCCCAGCTGGAATGCTATGCTGTTCTGGTGACGCCCGTGGATTATGAGAAACGCCCCTGTAAAAAAATAAATAAATAAATTTAAAGAACTGCGATGAGGGAGAAGAACAAAATTATTACTTTTGGAATGAAAGGAGGTTGACCCTGGAACATGATCAATAAATATTTTTAAAATAAAATTTAAACATGAAATTTCAAGCAATAAATTAAAAGAAAATAATTTAGAAAAAGTTCGAATAAAACTACTAAACAATGATTTATTACAATAACAACTTTGTAAAAAATATAAATTAAAAAAAAACGAAACCTTTCTATCAAAAAAAATTAAATGCGATTTAGAAGAAGGAAATCGCTTAGCGTTTTTTTAAAAACCCATTTGAAATCCCCGTGCCAGTAGCCACAACAACCAAGTCAACCATAACCACCACTTCGCGTAGGTTTTTAAAGCTTTGAAATATTTACACAAACTCGTAACAAAATCTGTTCCATGAAACATGAGGCTACTCTCGTTGTTTCCTTTCGTCCACCACCTCCCACCCACCCAAACCATGTTTTTCCATGCAGACCTTGTTTTCACACTTTACCTACCTTTCAGCTCACCCAAACCCGATGGCATCGCCCCCCCCCCCATACCCAATAATAAATATCGACGGGACATAGGCTGAATGTTGTGTGGAAGGGCGTTTGAAATCTGGTTAATATTTTGTTTAAGCAACTAGATCTATATGTGAGGCTTACAGTTAATTATAAGACATCGATGGAGACCGATATGACGTTTTTATAGTTGTTGTTGCTCACTGCAAAGTGTTTGGTGATGTCAGTTATTCTTTTTTTTTTTTTTTTAAATAGAGAGAATAAAACTTATTGTGCGACGGACTTAGTTGGGTAGCTGAAAATGAAAGTAAAACATGTCAATAATTTAGTTTGAAAAGGAATAATCTATGGTTGACTATGCAATGGTTTGATGACAGATGGTTGCCCTTATTTCTTCACGCCAGCAATTTGTGGAGTGGGCCGTTCCATGAAATGACAAACTGGCCGCTCTCCATCTCTCACGCACATCTAAGTCAAAGACAGCGGCCGGCCAGATAAAACGACAAAAGACAAAACACGACAGACCCTGGACTGTAAACAACCAGAAATACCGACTATCCTCGGTTGCTCTAATCATATGTTAAAACTCATATGAACGAGGTTCATTAACGCAAACCGATAGAAGATGATAGCAATGCTCCTTTTAATATGCTCGGATGCATGCAGATATCTGACTAAAGCCGCGCAGCAGTTTAGAAGATAATATTAGGTTGTGGGGTGTAAAATTTGGCACACACAAAAGTGCAACTTTGAGCACGGGTTCGTTATTTTGCACAAAGACCAACGAATCTTAGAGGGAACATTGCATGATAGTACTATATCTTTCGTTGAAACAGTTATTTCAACTAATTTTTGAAACACGATGAATTGTCGCTTCGAAAACGCACGCAACAAAAAAAAAAAAAACAAAAAAAAAAACCCGTCTTCATTTAAAAGACACATTCACATATCTTCTCTACGACTAAGCATTTCCAGTGTGTTGTGGCCTTCAGACAGTCATGCCATGATTATGAGACAAGGACTAGCATATAGAAGCCCGTCAACCTATCGCACGAGTATTATTACCAGCATGATGAAGCTCCAAGTCAATTAGCCAACAGGCCCACGTAGCATTCACCCTTTATGAGCTTCACCGTCATCGTTTATAGCATGGAATGGATAACAAGACTCAGCCACTCTCCGTTATGGGGATAAATGGACGCATTTATTTGATGGATAGACATGGGGGGGGGGGGCGGGGGGACGTCATGGGGATAAAGTAGGAGGAGGGGAAAACATGGAGATGAGACAATAGTTCTTAAGTCATCTCATGAGGCCACACTAGTCAAAGGATACTTGATCATTGGGACATACTTTACTATTGTTGAGCAGAGATCTAACCCCCAAAAGCATAACATGAGAACCATCAGTCAATATTCGGTAGCGGGTCCGGGGTGGACGCGCGGGAGAAATTAGCCTACGTCGCCACAAATGTCACATCCACGTCCGCCTACCGCGAGCCTTATGTTTTGGTGATGTCCTGGGAATAGAAGCTTCCCCCCTCCTCCCATTTTTTTTCTTAATCTCCCACTTACCACCTCCCCTCACCCCACAACCCACCATCATCGACCAGGTTACGAAATATGACATTTCAACCTCTTATGCAAGAAGCGTAATTATTTGTCTTCACTAACGCTTGACTAGATAACGGGCCGGCTGGCACAGTTCTATGTTTTGTAACAATATACAAGGATCTCGAATCTAGCAGGAAACACAGTTCGCGTGTTCACTACTGCGGCAGGTCTACTGGAGATGGCTGTAACGTGGTGGTTTTGGCCCCTTTCTCTCTCGTAGGCGTTATTTAATAAACAATCTCTTGCACCCAATTAAAATATTGAAGTTCTCGGTGAACGTAAATAAATTTAATGCAGCAACTGAACGTATGTACACTTTCTACGAATAAAACTTATCAATGAGAACTAAGTACAGCCATCTCTCTCTCTCTGGCTCATGCCTACAACTCTCTCATTCATTCTGGGACACCACTTCTTCTCATCACGTGATCACCTTAACCCAATCATTTATCACGTGACAATGACGAACGTTGAGATCGTGTCCAGACAAGACGGATCAAAACAATTTGAGTTGGCAGGGGATGTGTTATTTAGAGCTAATGAACAATGACAGCTGCTGGGTTTGTTGTTGTAGAAAGTAAAGTCAGAGTTGGAAAAGAGTTTTATAATGTGCAAACTGTGATAGAAAACAAATACATAACGCCAGAAGTGTTTAAAAACAAATGGTGAGCGCGCCGAATCGATTCAAACATCTAGTGACGTCACTGATACCGTCATCGGACTTTGACTTTTGTCCACTATGTCTGGCATCAAAGAGTGGACGATGCCAGAAGATACTTGATGCAAAGTTCAAGGTCCATGGAAGCATTAAAAGGCGAATGTTTTAAAAAAAAAAAAAAAAACGAAACTGGAAGGATCCGAGCCATGACTTAATTTGTTCCGTTTCTGTCACCCGTCAGCGTTTAGTCCAAAGTTTTATTTTCAGCTTGTCTCCTGATCTTTAAAAGTAAAAATAACTCAATGAACTGTTACAACTTCTAAAAACTCTAATTAGGACGCCTTACCTCCAGCCCTTAAATAATTTTAAAACAGTAGGTGTTATTGTAATGTTTCATAAACATTACGCAATAATCTTCTGTATAGAAGGAGCGTCTGTGACAGATAAGATAAACACGATTTTTTTTAATAATCCATTTTACACAACGTTCTTATAAAAGTCCAGTCCCTCCCTCTGGCCGTTCACAAACCACTCAATTGAGGCCGGGTAAAAAAACACTCTGTTTTGAAGGGTACAGATGCACGAAAAATTCGAACATTGTTTTTAAAATAAAGAAACCACAAACAACAAATGTGGATTTTATAATCACACAATTTCTTCCCTTTCCATAAAAAGAACACGTACTTTTAGCAGGCTATAATTAGGAAGTGCATTTTCGCAACACTCCAAAACGTATTTCTACATTTTTTTTTGCCATACTCAATTAGGGGAAGCAGTTTAGAATTACTGTGCATCAGATTTTGTGAAGGATTATATAATAATTCTAAATATTGTTTGTCGGGTGTACAATTTTGCAAAATAAATATTTTAAAAGTGTACAATTTTGCAAAATAAATATTTTAAAATGGATGCAGTGCAACTCTGCACACGAGTTTGTTATTTTGCACACGGATCAACGCATCTTAGCGCGGACATTGGTGGAGAGAGGAAGCGGGTGTTTTAATACTAATTTTTGGGCGGATTCCCCAGCTGGGGCAGGGGAGGTCCTGGATTCTGGCCGAGGGGCACCTCTGAGTATGGTGAGACCCGCCTCCCTGACATTTGGATTCAGCAGGCCTGACGGGATACATACACGGAATACATTCAAAATTCTGGTTCCTGAATAAAATCTGTGATGAGACGCAGAGCGAGATTCATCGAAGGGGGGGGGGGAGAGGGGAACTGGCCCCACTCTCTCCTCACACACCCAAACACAGCCAACAATAAAACAGGCAATGCTGTTGTTGTGTGTTGGGATGAAATGAGAAAACACAAAGAAGAGGCTGGGGGGGGGGGAGAATTGATGGGGATGCTCAGCCAGAGACGGGAGCCGATTGACTGGCTCCTCACACGATATATCCTATTACAAGAGCTCATCTCGGACAGATCCTAGAAGCCTTTTTCTTTACATCGAATGTTATGTTAGGGAATAGCTGATTCATGACGCTATTTGTGCAGGTTTCTCATACTATGGCATCATCAGTTCAATGAAGAAATCGGATTTTCCCAATTTAGAATGTCTCACCACGCACTGCATCGAGCGATTGTGACCATGAAAACGGTTATCAGAACTTTTCTGCAGCTAACCAGCGGTTCTCAAACTGCTAAAACATGACTCAGCTTTGTACAAAGTCTGCTGCCTGCTGGTGCTCACGTGGCATGCTGGTTTAACAGATCATGCCACCTATAGCTGAAAGCGCTGCTGGATACCGAAGTGATGAATACCTATATAAATAAAATCACCAACGCCAAATTATAGAACTTTCCCTGGCTAATTTGAACGCGTAAAAACAGGTAAATATCATTAGGTTTCCAAGTAAAGGTTTTTTTTTGTTTTATTTGTGTGTGTGTGTGTGTGTGTGTGCATCAATTCGGATCTAAATGTTGACCTCGGTGTTGGCCGTGGAATCTCAATACGATATCACGAAGTAGCAAACACGGTGATGTTAAAACTTTTTATTTCGGCTTTGTATCCTTAAGAGAAAATTGATTTCTCATCTCTCCCAGTTTCTCCTCTCTTGCCCTCCTCGGCTTCTTCTAATCCCGCATCCAAAAAAGAAATTAGGAATGCAGCGTTCCCACGTCCTCTCGTTTAATCTCTGGGCATTTAAAGCAAGTTTTCTTACATTAATCTCCCGTGCCAATGGCAATGCAGGTACGAGAGCGGTTATATTGCTTGGTTTCAGGGGGAAATTACTCTGGGAATAGAGAGAGAGAGAGAGGGAGAGAGAGAGAGAGAGAGAGAGAGAGATAGAGAGAGAGAGAGAGAGAGAGAGAGAGAGAGAGAGTAGGGGCGGGGGTGTGGAGAAGGAAGGGGGTTAAAGTTGAGAGAAATTTTGACGTTTTAGGAGAGCAGCGAGGTATGAATCTTTAAAGTTGGTAAGACGATAATGTGGTAAAAAGTGGTCAGGAGGAGGTATTAAAAGACGGGGAGCTAGAGGGGAAAAGTATAAGGAGGGTAAGAGAAGGGAGGTAGAGAGGAAGGGCAAGAGGAGCATAGAGAGGAAAAGCGAGAGGACGGGTACAGAGAGAGAGAGAGAGAGAGAGAGAGAGAGAGAGAAGGAGTGGTAGAGAGGGGCTCAAGAGAAGGGTATCAAAGTTGGAACAATAGAGGCGGTGTGAGAGAAAAAACATATCAAGAGGAGGTGGAAAGGAAGAATAAAACATAAAAATACACTGAAAAAATAACAAAACCAAAACATTTTTTAAAAGGAAATTTTCTGCCTCAATGGCTTCCACAGACAATGGAGATACCATACAAAAGAAAATTGTTGAAAGAGAGAATTGGGTGGTAAAAACACGCGGTTCAAAGTATTTAGATCACACAAAAACGATCAATTTGGAAAAAACATGGAGCTTGTTTATGAAACGGTAAGAAATTCGAAAACATGTTAGATGTAACAAACGGTGCGAGACTAATTGATGCGATAAAAATGTAACAGCAATGCCCATTACGCTAAACTACTTCTGGAATTTAATTTTTCATTTTCAACAAAAAGTCTATTTGCGAGAACTCCGGGATTTTGACAACAATCAATAGGAAACAAGGAATTAATCGGGGGGGGGGGTGGGGGGTCAAGGCGATGTGTGGTACATGGTGTACAGCCGTACAGAGGCGAAACCTAAAATATCCCAAAAATTATAGGCTACATACACAGTGGAGGCGAAAGAAACAGCAATTACCCCACATTTTTTGTAAATATTTTACAATTAACGTTAACCCAGAGACCCCCTTAATTTGAGGCAGAGGCCTCATAAATAAATTCATAAACACACAGTGATACACGTGTCTCTACAAATTAAACCTCCAGCGATTGATATGAATAGAAGTTCATATGATGAATGGCCTTGACATTTCATGGGGGAAATCAATTAAAAGAAATATTCGGGGTATTCAGTTGGACTAGTTTCATTCAGATTTTAAACAAACATACGGGTAATCTCTGAGGATTTTTCTCAGCAGACATATGTTAATTCAGCGTCAATTAATGCTACGTTAGTGAAGCTCACAACGATCAAGATTTAAAGACAATCTTATATTACTTTTTAAAAACAGATTGCCACTTAAATTTCACTGTCGGAAACACTGTTTTGCTTTAAAACAAAAACTTGCCTAAAAATAGTAAAATGACGTAAAGTGATATGGCGTCTTCCGGTCTAAGAAAGGACAATCCAAAAGAAGAATTTCGTAAAACCCTACCATCCCGCCCCCAATTTCTTCTTAAGATGTACTCACAAGCTACTTACACATGAAAAGGACGAGGGCCTGTACGTAAGTGGATGATGAATTGGCTTGTATCGGCCTGATGACGAGGCGATCAGCTCCGGGCGATGGAGTAATGGAACCAATTAGTTCCCGCAGATAAGTGGGATAATCCCAAACCGTTGTTTACAGATATCATGCCGGCTGCGATATCACGTGATCAGAGGCGGGGTTTATTGTGGGCATTGGGGACAAGTGGCCATGAATCGTTCCGGGGAACAGGAGAGGGATGAAATGGCGTGCGCCATGGCACTGGGAACTGTTCCAGGGAACAATAAAGTGATAGAAGTGAGTGCTCAAATGGCATCTGATCTAGGGAACAATAAATTGATAAAATGGCAATTGCCAATGGGAACTGTTCTAGGGAACAATAGATTGGCGTGCTCCTAGGGTTGGGGGCTGTAAGAGGGACCATCCAATGACATCTTAAAATAGAACTCTACCAGCAGAGTAACACAAGTATTATAGTTCAACCCCATTGTTCATATGGAAATAAAATGAATGTGAAATGGAAATTAGATGTTAAAATCTATAACATCACGCCATTTCATTATAAGGCTAACACGGACAGAAAGGGTCTCGACTTTTCAGCTTTTTCGTTAAAAAAAAGTTTAAATTGAAGACCTCATTAAGTCTAATATTTTAGCTTACATACGATGTATTGCATAACTGAATACGTTCATTCATTAAGCAAAACAAATATTAGAAATACACATGACAACACTGTCACATTTTTATTTTAAAAAATACTCCTAGGAATAGCTTCCGCTGGAAACTTAGATCCCGATTACATTCAGCGACCAGAGCAATTTAAAATGATTTTTAGAACGGTCAATTTCGATTGCTTGTTTGTGTAATTGTGCGCGTGGACGCAACACGTGTTCAAATGTTGAACACTCGAGTACAAAGCTTCAAAGACTACCAAATTTGACATAAATTATTGTCTTGGTGCGGTTACGGAATAGAAAGAATTTTTTTTTTTTGAAAAAGGTGGAAGTGCTGTAAGAAAATATTTTTAAAAATTTAAGCCCAGCCCCCAACTTTTGTTAGTAGTTTTCAATAGGAGGAGTCGATAATTGTCGTCAATGTTGGGTTTTCAGCGAAATTACCCCAGGGGTCAAGCCATTCGTTTTTGGCTGTCCTGGCCATCACGCAGACTGCTATGAAAGGAAGACTGGTTGTGAAGACAATGCTCTTGGTCATAACATCGATGGTCAATACAATGGGTCTGTCTGGGTACAAACAACTTAGAAACCATCTCATAACGTGGTATCCCACTCCCACTCCCACCCATCCCCAACACGCTCACACAACGCGCACCTAATCTTGTAATCGTTTGGAAGGTTTCTAGGAGGCGGGTGCTTCTTTCATCGCGGCAATTCCTTGCTTTATTGGACAACGGCTGATAAATGGCCCGGGGTGGGGGTGGACGGGGGGGGGGAATGACGTCACTCTCAAGCTGAAAATTTAGATGTCAAAGGTGGTTAAGAAAACCAGCAGATGTCCATTTCAATTTCATAGAAAACTTATAAGGCGATAAATATGGAACATGCAGGCACATTATTCTTGGCCAATTTTTTTTTCAAATAAAATTACTGATTTTGATAGGAGAGAGAGCGATATTTCAACAACAACAAAAAAATATCCGAGAAAAGGAAATGCAACAAATAAATTTAAAAAAAAAACAGTCCAAGATCTATGGACTCCAGGCAGAGTCCCCAAAAAATTAGTGCAGACATTATTTCAAGTTTTCAAGTAAATTTCAAATTTTTAAAAAGTTGATTATAGTATTTATAGTTAAAACCAAAATTTCCCAATCCTGCGGGTCTCTACACAGCTCGAGATATGACTATGTTACCGCTTACTAATCCCAAGAAATGGGGATGAAACCCGAGCAAAGGACATTGTGAGTTGTGAGTTGATTTTTTTAATTTTTAAATGGAAGAAAAAAAAGCAAGGAGTCAGAGAAAATAACAGTGTAAGTGACTGCAGACAGGATATTGGACAGCGTGAAAGCGACCTCAGAAAAGCTATTGGACAGAGTGTAAGTGATCTCAGATGGGACATTGGACAGAGTGTAAGTGACCTCAGATGGGACATTGGACAGAGTGTAAGTGACCTCAGATGGGACATTGGGCAGAGTGTAAGTGACCTCAGATGGGACATTGGATAGCGTGTAAGTGATCTCAGATGGGATATTGGACAGAGATGTGACTAGAGATTTTTGAAGCAAAAATCAATAACAGAGACCTGAAGTGTCAGCGTAACAGGGGTTAAGAGAAAGGCAAGATTGGAGGTAGAATAGAAGAGATAAAGTGGCGCAGCGAAAGACAGAAAGAAAGAGAGGGAGAGAGGGAGGTCATGGAGAAATAGAGAGAGAGAAAGAGAGAGAGAGAGAGATAGAGAGAGAGAGAGAGAGAGAGAGAGAGAGAGAGAGGTGCATGTTTGAAGAGACAAAAGTCCAACTGCGTGTGCGGGTTTTCAGACTTAATGACTGTTGCGTGTCAGCTAAAGTAGTGTCATTAAAGTGCTGCCAGTGAAATAGATGGCGAGGCGAACCTCTAATAACAGCTGTTAGTTTCTTTTCAATTCGTCCAAACAGCGGTCCTCACAGGGGACTGGGGTAGCCCTAAGGGATAACAAACGATGCACTGCAGGAAACCCTGATAGTCTCACCACCAAACATTTGTAGCCCCCACGCCATCGATCTCTCCATGGTCACCGATGTTCGGAAGGGTATGAAGAAATTACGTGAATGAAATGAAATTCTGAATCTAAACTAGGGGTGTGCCTGATTTTGGCTCCGGCTGCAGCAAATAAGGAATCCGGCCATTTTTACGGCTTCGGGAGAATTTTACTTCATAAATCCGGCTGGCCGGTAGAGCCATAAAATATATAAATATATAATGGCTCCGGCTCCGACAAATCAGGAATCTGGCCGTTTTTTAAAAATCTGTATCCAGCTCCGGCTCCGGTCGGATTTCACTTGCAGACAGAGAATGTGACTGTGGGTCGAAATGTGGTCAGAAAAGACCGTTTAAATAAATCATCAAACATCAAAGAACACAAGAATGATGATGTCTTTATTAATTTTAAAAAAAAATATCACAGGATTTATTTTCATCAGGTGAACCACTCAGTAAATTTGTATAGAGAAAATTGTGTGATATCTATTCTACCGCATGTCTCGTTATCCCCCCTCCCACCCACCCCTCTCCCCAACTGGGCCATTGAGTTCTACAGTACTCCCTGATCCCCCGGAAGAACTCGGTGCAGCGTCGGTAGAGATGTGAAATATCGCTAAATTATTTCTGGGGATTGACTGCCGGGCCCCCTGCACGCACCCTTTCAGCAGGAAGCTCTGTCTAACTGAAGCCCGCTACAAGGCGAGTTATGGCCATGTACAAATTGAACGTCGGTCGGTTCGCTGGGATACTTGAAAGAAAGGGTTGTCTGAATCATTCAAACGTAAGAAAAAAAGACGGTGGGCTTGGAGACAATAAATTCTTATGATGAAAAAAAACAATACGTGCTTATCCATTACTAGCCTTTAATGAGTTTCATCTTGAGAATAAATAAACTACAGTTGAATTATTTAAAACATACCATAGTAAGCAATATGATGTTTTTGTAAGAATCTACTCCAAAACGAATGAAATTTGAAAGAAGCTGTCAATTTAATAATATATTGATACTGTCTCGTTAATTTTCAGGTCGTGCTAACACCTCTCAACGTACATTTTTCTTCACTAACCCCAGTTTTAAAAAATCAACAATAACAGGACTGCCTGCCATTTCGGGTTTTCAATTAATTCAATTAACATATTCATTTGCGTCTATGTTTAATACATGTCTATATTTAATCGCAACGTGGTCCCCCATCCCCACATGTTTAATATATGTCTAAATCTAATCGCAACGGTATCCCCCATCCCCACCCCAACAAAGAATATTTTAAAAATAGTACATTTAAAAATATTATTGTTGTAGCATCGACATATCTATTATATTAAAATATGTGTTTTCAGGTCAGTCAGTTTTTTCTTCTTTCTATAACTATAATCCACGCTTGCCCCGAATCTTAAATAATCTACCAAACACTTTTTGCCAAACTACTTTTCCAGATTTCACTGAAAAACCCATGTTACCATTTGCATGGAAGTCATTGAAACATAAAGCAATCACTTCAAGCGTTGCTTGTAGATGATCCTAGTACAGATGCTAAATTTTAGCATCGTTTGGATATCCATAAACTCATTAAGTTCAGAGTCATACAGAGCGAGCTTAACGGAAGGAATAACAGAAGGGGGCGAAAAAAATCAGTTTAAACAGAAACAACAAAATAACCCAATGAGGCGTCAGAAAAATGTGTTCTTGATGTCCATTAAAAAAATTTGAGATAGATGTCATGAGGAAGCAGTGACAGTTGTTAACTGTCCTGCTGTGACAGTTGTTGGCGGTTCTGCTGTGACAGTTGGCGTTCCTGTTGTGAGAGTTGTTGGAAGTCCAGCTGTGACAGCTATTGCGGTCCTGTAGTGACAGCTGTTGATGACGGGCTTGTTTTGACAGTTGGTGGACCTGCTGAGACAGTTGTTGGCGGACCTGCTGTGACAGCTGTTGCGGTCCTGTAGTGACAGTTGACAGTCCTGCTGTGACAGTTGTTGACAGTCCTGCTGTGACAGTTGTTGACAGTCCTGCTGTGACAGTTGTTGACAGTCCTGTCACGACGTCTTCGCCAGTTTTTATTTCTCCCGTGTATGTCCCACAACGTACAAAAAAGAAACTACTGAAGAAATTAACCTGCAATTACTTCCTGCCTCTACATCCCATGGAACCTCGGGTGATTCCGAAATCAACTTTGACCTCTGCAGCCGCCCTCGCCCATAATGGAATCACCCCAAAGTTCACAGGACGACTGGTGAATGCCACGGGATGAACCTGCGGTGGGTTCGATTTAACAGGCTTTCAGTCCATTAGCCCCCACCCCACCGCTCTAAGGAAGGGAGGGGTGGATTAAAGAGGCAGAGTCGGCTTTAGGCTAGGGGTGTGCCGGATCCGTTTTTTTCAACCGGATCCGGTTCCGGATTTTCTTATGCGAAATCCGCCGGATCCGGATTACTCCGGATTCCGGATTTTGGCTGTTTCTATTTATATTAATTATAGTCTGTGTCTCATAAAGACAAAGAAAGCTATAAAAGCATATGACCCCGTGACCTTTCTGCATTTTCTGATCACCGGTTTATAGTCTGTTTCAGGCATTCAAAAAACTTATCGGCGCATGCCGCTTAGTGAAGTGCATGTACCTATATTACGATAGGTATTTGAAAGACGTAGCAAAGATACCGGGTGATTAATCGGCCCACAAATTTGAGTTCGGTCTTTTAGTGACACTTTTCCTGCTAGTAAAAGGCATTTGATTACCACATTAATAGTACGGCGAGTGTGGCTCAAACCATATTTGAACAGAAAAAACGGGGAGGGGAAACGTGTGCGCCGCAAAATTCAATTATTCTGGCAAGTTGGCGATAGAAAAATAATGTTTTTAAAAAAATAAATTCCATTTTATCATCATTGTTTACTCCGTAGCTTTATAATTTTATTATTAATTTTAAAGCGCGATTTGACTGAGCTGACCGGCATCACACACAAGAGAGGTAAACATGACGTCACAACGGACGGGGCGAGGCGTTGGTTTTTGAAACTAATGAAAAATGCCTCGCTAACTTTAACGAGCGATTGAACCGGTTCTCATATTTAGACCGGTGAACTACGAGTCCTCAAAATAAAATATTTAAAAAGACAATTAACCATCACTGTTAGCCGGTCCTAAAAAACGAGCGGTCTTAACAACCTTAGTATAAACTCCACTTCAATTTCAAGCATTCAATGTGGCGAAATATTTTGTAACAGCTGAGCGCCGCGGGCCGCGCCAAAGAGCGTTAGGTAACCAAGTGGTAACCGACCAGCCAATCAGAGATGGCGCAATGTCCCTAAAAGTATTCATAGATAGGCTAGGTCAGCACAGGCCTGCTGGCTTGACGCAATTTGATGGTCGTCTGCCGTGCTTGGTAAGGTGGCGGGCTGGCGGCCAGGCGCTTGGGCAGTATAGTTGCTTATTATTTCTGTTACAACGTCATTGGTGATTGCGGTTAAGATGACGTCACGAATAATAATTACTCATCCCCGCACTATCATGTATGGGATTGGGCCGATTGGCCACTATTAGCTGTGCTTACTCTAGCCTCTGGTATGTTCGGAATATTAAACATTAAACAAGCTCAACGCTCGAAACAATCGATTAATGTATCGTGATCGTATGGAATTTCGGGAAAGAGAATTACTTTTATTTCAGATTATGATCCCGTGAGTCACAAAATCTGGCAAATTCCGAAATCCGGATTCCAGTTGTTCCGGATACATGGAACCGAATTTCACCGGGTAGTGCAAAATCCGGCGGAACCGGATTCCGGCACACCCCTACTTTAGGCATTGGCAAATTTGGCAGCCGCATAAGGCATTCAATTAGACTCATCATTAGTGGGGGCCTCGCAAAATAATCTTTCCATATTTATTATTTTATTTTTTCTATTACCGTTCATTTAAAGCCACCAAATTCACTTCGCCTGGGGCCTCCAATTCCCTTGGGCCGGCCCTGTTAATGGATTAAGTAGAACAAAAGCCCATTACCCCCCCCCCCGGTGATGGTGTTAGTCTCAGGTCAGGAGGTCGCGTGGCAGGACTTTCGTCACATCGTCGCTGGTTAACAGTTAATGGAATTGATGAATATTTCAGCAAAACTAAAAGGTCACGCGTTCCAGGGACCGGCAATGAAGACGACCACGCCGCTGAAAGCAACGAGGATTGGCCAAAAACTGAGTTCGTGGTTAAGTCAAGGTGTGTTTTTGTTTGTTTGTTTGTTTTGTTTGAATTCTTTGGTCACTTTGAGCTCATGGGGAAATTAAAGCAGTCCATGAAATGGTCGATAATTTATGCGGGCATAAAATGAAGCGTTTTTAATAAATGCCCAAGTATTTAATTTTCTACCCGATGGGCATCGTGCCTAAGTGGTCTCGATACCTCATAAAGTTTGATAAGGACTGCGATGAAAACTCTTCTTTTTGAAGTGTCTTCGTCGGCTGCGCTCAAGGGAACACAAAGTCCCTCCACCCGCCCTAATCCCTCAACTGGCTGTGACTAAGTCAAGTCACGAATGGCTATCTGAAGTTAACGATAGCTTTGAGTTACAACTGAACTTCTGTAACAACTGGATAGTTTGGCAGTCTTCAGTGGCTACTAGATTTATTAACAGTAGCGGCCTTCAGTAGCAATTGCATTGATCGATATCCTTAAATTTACAACATAACTTCTGTAACAACTGCATTAATTGATAGCATCCCTTTAACAATTGGAATCATCGATATACTCCAGTTAGACCTGAAACTATCGATATACTCCCGCAAGAGCTGAAACTATCGATATACTCCCATAAGAGCTTAAACTATCGATATACTCCCGTAAGAGCTTAAACTATCGATATACTCCCGTAAGAGCTTAAACTATCGATATACTCCCGTAAGAGATGAAATTATCGATATACTCCCGTAAGAGATGAAACTATTGATATACTTCGGTAAGAGCTGAAACTATCGATCTACTCCCTTAAGAGCTGAAACTATCGATCTACTCCCGTAAGAGCTGAAACTATCGATATACTCCCATAAGACCTAAAACTATCGATATACTCCCGTAAGACCTGAAACTATCGATATACTCCCGTAAGAGATGAAATTATCGATATACTCCCGTAAGAGCTTAAACTATCGATATACTCCCGTAAGAGCTGAAACTATCGATATACTCCGGTAAGAGCTGAAACTATCGATATACTCCCGTAAGAGCTTAAACTATCGATATACTCCCGTAAGAGCTTAAACTATCGATATACTCCCGTAAGAGATGAAACTATCGATATACTCCCGTAAGAGCTTGAACTATTGATATACTCCCGTAAGACCTGAAACTATCGATATACTCCCCTAAGACCTGAAACTATCGATATACTCCCGTAAGAGATGAAACTATCGATATACTCCCGTAGAGATGAAATTATCGATATACTCCCGTAAGAGATTAAACTATTGATATACTCCCGTAAGAGATGAAACTGTTGATATACTTCGGTAAGAGCTGAAACTATCGATCTACTCCCTTAAGAGCTGAAACTATCGATCTACTCCCGTAAGACCTGAAACTATCAATATACTCCCGTAAGACCTGAAACTATCGATATACTCCCGTAAGACCTGAAACTATCGATATACTCCCGTAAGAGATGAAATTATCGATATACGCCCGTAAGACCTGAAACTATCGATATACTCCCGTAAGAGATGAAACTATCGATATACTCCCGTAAGAGATGAAATTATCGATATACTCCCGTAAGAGATGAAACTATTGATATACTCCCGTAAGAGATGAAACTATCGATATACTCCCGTAAGAGCTTAAACTATCGATATACTCCCGTAAGACCTGAAACTATCGATATACTCCCGTAAGACCTGAAACTATCGATCTACTCCCGTAAGACCTGAAACTATCGATATACTCCCGTAAGACCTGAAACTATCGATATACTCCCGTAAGACCTGAAACTATCGATATACTCCCGTAAGACCTAAAACTATTGATATACTCCCGTAAGACCTGAAACTATCGATATATTCCTTTAAGAGATGAAACTATTGATTTACTCCCCTAAGACCTGAAACTATCGATATATTCCTTTAAGAGATGAAACTATCGATCTACTCCCGTAAGACCTGAAACTATCGATATACTCCCGTAAGACCTGAAACTATCGATATATTCCTTTAAGAGATGAAACTATCGATATATTCCTTTAAGAGATGAAACTATCGATGTACTTCAGTAGCCACCCAAACATCGAGCCAGTCACGCTCAGTAACTTGACTGTTTTACAATAAATGCTCTGATAAGCTAATCATACCAATAGCCTTGTACCTATAAATAAGTCTGTATTGTTAGTAAAACCGTATGGTTTTGCGTACATTGTTAAGACATTGATACCGTAATCATACCAAAAGTCTTGCACCAATAATTAAAAGAGTCTGTATTGTTAGTAAAACTGTAGGTTATATAAATATATATTATATTGTTAAGACATTGATACTGTAATCATAGAAATATCCGTGTACCTATAAGTGACAATGTCTTAACAATATATTTTACAATAATTGCCAATCATGAAAATGAACGAAATTTTTATTGTGTCTTTCTCTTGTGTAAAAAAAAAAGACCTTAAAATTGTGCACACTTTTTAAAAAAAACAAACATTGGAGCAGTCAGTTTTTCAGTCAAGGTCCCTGCAGTAGTCAATCTTTCAGTCGCGATCGCTGGATTAGTCAATCTTTCAGTCACGGTCGCTGGATTAGTCAATCTTTCAGTCACGGTCGCTTTAGTAGTCAATCTTTCAGTCACGGTCGCTGGATTAGTCAATCTTTCAGTCACGGTCGCTGCAGTAGTCAATCTTTCAGTAGCGGTCGCTGGATTAGTCAATCTTTCAGTCACGGTCGCTGCAGTAGTCAATCTTTCAGTCACGGTCGCTGCGGTAGTCAATCTTTCAGTCACGGTCGACGGGGTAGTCAATCTTTCAGTCACGGTCGCTGCGGTAGTCAATCTTTCAGTCACGGTCGATGGGGTAGTCAATCTTTCAGTCACGGTCACTGCAGTAGTCAATCTTTCAGTCGCGGTCGCTGGATTAATCAATCTTTCAGTCACGGTCGCTGGGTTAGTCAATCTTTCAGTCACGGTCGCTGCGGTAGTCAATCTTTCAGTCACGGTCACTGCAGCAGTCAATCTTTCAGTCACGGTCGCTGCGGTAGTCAATCTTTCAGTCACGGTCGATGGGGTAGTCTATCTTTCAGTCACGGTCGCTGGATTAGTCAATCTTTCAGTCACGGTCGATGGGGTAGTCAATCTTTCAGTCACGGTCACTGGGTTAGTCAATCTTTCAGTCACGGTCGATGGGATAGTCAATCTTTCAGTTACGGTCGCTGGGTTAGTCAATCTTTCAGTCACGGTCGCTGCGGTAGTCAATCTTTCAGTCACGGTCACAGCAGTAGTCAATCTTTCAGTCGCGGTCGCTGGATTAGTCAATCTTTCAGTTACGGTCGCTGGGTTAGTCAATCTTTCAGTCACGGTCGCTGCGGTAGTCAATCTTTCAGTCACGGTCGATGGGGTAGTCAATCTTTCAGACACGGTCACTGCAGTAGTCAATCTTTCAGTCGCGGTCGCTGGATTAATCAATCTTTCAGTCACGGTCGCTGCGGTAGTCAACCTTTCAGTCACGGTCGATGCGGTAGTCAATCTTTCAGTCACGGTCGCTGCGGTAGTCAACCTTTCAGTCACTTCGATGCGGTAGTCAATCTTTCAGTCACGGTCGATGCGGTAGTCAATCTTTCAGTCACGGTCGCTGCGGTAGTCAATCTTTCAGTCACGGTCGATGAGGTAGTCAATCTTTCAGTCACGGTCGCTGCGGTAGTCAATCTTTCAGTCACGGTCGATGGGGTAGTCAATCTTTCAGTCACGGTCACTGCAGTAGTCAATCTTTCAGTCGCGGTCGCTGGATTAATCAATCTTTCAGTCACGGTCGCTGCAGTAGTCAATCTTTCAGTCACGGTCGATGGGGTAGTCAATCTTTCAGTCACGGTCGCTGCGGTAGTCAATCTTTCAGTCACGGTCGATGGGGTAGTCTATCTTTCAGTCACGGTCGCTGGATTAGTCAATCTTTCAGTCACGGTCGATGGAGTAGTCAATCTTTCAGTCACGGTCGCTGGGTTAGTCAATCTTTCAGTCACGGTCGATGGGATAGTCAATCTTTCAGTTACGGTCGCTGGATTAGTCAATCTTTCAGTCACGGTCGATGGGGTAGTCAATCTTTCAGTCACGGTCGCTGGGTTAGTCAATCTTTCAGTCACGGTCGATGGGATAGTCAATCTTGCAGTTACGGTCGCTGGGTTAGTCAATCTTTCAGTCACGGTCGCTGCGGTAGTCAATCTTTTAGTCACGGTCACTGCAGCAGTCAATCTTTCAGTCGCGGTCGCTGGATTAGTCAATCTTTCAGTTACGGTCGCTGGGTTAGTCAATCTTTCAGTCACGGTCGCTGCGGTAGTCAATCTTTCAGTCACGGTCGATGGGGTAGTCAATCTTTCAGTCACGGTCACTGCAGTAGTCAATCTTTCAGTAGCGGTCGCTGGATTAATCAATCTTTCAGTCACGGTCGCTGCGGTAGTCAACCTTTCAGTCACGGTCGATGCGGTAGTCAATCTTTCAGTCACGGTCGCTGCGGTAGTCAACCTTTCAGTCACGGTCGCTGCGGTAGTCAATCTTTCAGTCACGGTCGATGCGGTAGTCAATCTTTCAGTCACGGTCGCTGCGGTAGTCAATCTATCAGTCACGGTCGCTGCGGTAGTCAATCTTTCAGTCACGGTCGCTGCGGTAGTCAATCTTTCAGTCGTGGCCCGGGGACTCAACATAAAACAATAGTGGTGGACCCATTCATATTTTCTGAAAAAAAAGCATATTATCACAATTCACTTACACGTTTAATGCCATCTGTGAAGTGTTAATTCTAAGCATTGGTTACATGGAGCTAATTTAGGGGGAATCAAAGACTTCGTGACTTAAGTTGTTCGGTCTAATCTCCTGGTGACAGGGTCTAAGGCTAACCTCCAATGTAACAAAGTGAATACATTATTGTGTTCTATATACGTACCTAAGCTTTTCGAATCTTTTACGAGAGGCAATTATAACAGAGAATAGGTGTACCAGAGAGATGAGTGTTTTGGAGAGTAGAATATACCAGAGAGTAGATTATACCACAGAGTAGATTATACCACAGAGTAGATTATACCAGAGAGTAGATTATACCACAGAGTAGATTATACCAGAGAGATTTTACCAGAGTAGATTATACCTGAGAGTAGATTATACCAGAGAGTAGATTATACCAGAGAGGAGACCGTACCAGAGAGTACCTGATAATAGATCATACCCGAAAAACAATCACAACGGAGAGTAGATTGTAATCGAGAATAAATTGTACTAAAGAATAAATCATATCTGAAAATCGATCACATCAGAGGCTAGATTGTACCAGAGATGAGATATGTACTAAAAACTAGATTATACCAAGAGAGTAGACTGTACCAAAGAACATATCTATTCAAATAGCGTACTGTACTAGAGTGTAGATTGCACCGAGCTTAGATCGTACCAAAAAATGAATATCTCCCCCCCCCTTTTTTTTAAAGCAACCAATCAGCATTAACAAGAGAATTGTCCAATGTATACAATTCAAGTGACGCACGGCAGTGGTATCGATTCCCTCTATTATCTGACACTCATTCACACTCTCTGCATACAGCCAACTACGTCATAGGAATCTGTGGGGGATTTTAGGAATTTTTTTGTTGAAGGATGGGGTCAATTGGGTGGCGAGTGTGGAACTACACACGAATATTGTTAGCTATAGTCTAGGAATATGCTAAAGAGAAAGAGTTGATGAACAATGATTTGAATGGGTGGATAGAGGATACAATGGGTGGATGGAGGATGCAATGGGTGGATGGAGGATACAATGGGTGGATGGAGGATACAATGGGTGGATGGAAGATACAATGGGTAGATAGAGGATACAATGGGTAGATGGAGGATACAATGGATGGATGGAGGATACAATGGGTGGATGGAGGATACAATGGGTGGATGGAGGATACAATTGCTGGATGGAGGATAAAATGGGTGAATGTAAGATTCAATGGGTGGATGGAGGATAAAATTGGTGGATGGAGAATACAATGGGTGGATGGAGGATACAATAGTTGGATGGAGGATACTACTGGTGGATGGAAGATATAATTGGTGGATGGAGGATACAATTTTTTGAAGAAAGACGACTGAATGGCATAGAGAAATAGAAGGATCGAAAGAGGAGAGGAGCACACGGTGATAAGCAGTGTGGATTGAATAATAAATTGATTTAGTTGTTTGCTAATTCACACTAATTGTAAAGGTTCACCGACTGTTGTTGAAAATAAATTCAGTTTTCACACTCTCCATAGCTTACTCTACCCATAAATCTTGGAGGATCTCAAACAAACATGTGCAGAGTCCGATTTGGTGAAGTAGAGCAGCGGTTCCCAACCTGTGGTTCACCATGGGGGTTCACGACGGGTTTTCTAGGGATCGCCAACTGTAATTATGTTGTACACAATTTATTGAAAATGACTTATTTAAATTTAATTGGGGTCTCGGGCCACAGGGCTTTTATAAAAAGGGGTCGCCACCCAAAAAAAAAATAATTAAAAAATTGGGAACCACTGTATTAGAGGAATAGTATGAAGAACGATAAAGTTACTGACGTTATGCAAAGTTCTTTCAAAGTGTTCAATGTTTCCATCAAAGGTTATTATTGTTATTTAAAACAAGTATTCCCCCCCCAGAGGCGTCACTAGGGTTGGTGTCACCCGGGGCGGTAGCTCATGGTGCCACCCCCTCATGATTTAACCATAGAACTCCTCCGTGTTTTCCAGTGCCAAATAACGGGAATATATAGAATTTTATGGTCTGGTGTCACCCCCCTGATGGTGACACCCGGGGCGGCCCGCCCCCTCCGCACCCCCCTAGCGACGCCACTGTACGGATGACACACTTTGATTAAACCACAGGTGGCTGGCGTAACAAGATGGGACACGTTAACGTGGTACAGGCAGATCTCTAGGTTATCATCACATCTCATACATATCTGTGTATATGACAGTGTCTGTATGAGTGCGAGACATTGCGTAGGTCTTTGTGTGCATGTATGTTTGTGAATTTTCATGTAAAGTCTATTGAATTGGATTCTTTGTATATGTGTGCAATATTATGATAGATATATGGGCGTCTTAATGTTTTGTGGCTTTCTGTACATAGCTGTTTACGTTTCCATATGTATGGGGGATATTTTGAGGAAGAAAATATCTCTGAAAAAAAAATCATAACTTTATTTAATTGACTAAAAATAAAGTGAATGATATTACAACAACAACAAAAACGTGATGAAAAATCACAGAGTTGCACTAAGTACCAACAAAAGCATTTGGATATTTCTATATGTTTAACATCACAATATTAATATGAAATATAAATTAGCAACGGATCGTCAAAAATGGAAATCCATGACCTCTGCCCTATGTGCCGTCTTCGGCCCGAGAGGAAATAACTAACTAAATGGTTGACGACGCACTGAATTTTAAAAAAAACTAAATGCCCATCACCTCAAGTCTTATTGTAACTACAAACATTATTTATAATTGGTTCTTTTCAGCGTAGAAACCACTATGTTTACCATATTATAAGAGGAAATAAGTTGTCTTTTTAAACCCTTCATATTAACTTGTGATGTCTGTGCTGTGCATGTCGGATAAACATTGGATCAATTTTTAAACCATTTCCTCTTAAGCTTGCGAGCTGAAATTTTGCAGGCAGACTCATGAAGATGATAAAAATTAGGTATCAAAGTTTCAGATAAATCGAAAGTACTGTAATTGAATTATTGAATTTTAAAATTATTTTATTTATCTCTATGAATCACGTTAATTTTTTTATATAGAATAGAGTGTCGTGGTGCGTATTATGTTCAACAATCTTTCCTGTCGCGCAATAAGGTGCGCATTATATTGACAATACTTTTTAAAAGTATATTCACGATCGGTGCGCATTAAGTTAAACACGTTTTACGAGAGATAACTAGAATATTGTATTTTCTTATTGTTTTGCCCTGCGTATTGTAATGAACATCGTCATAGCTATTATCGTATGTAAAGGATTTATAGTCAAACGTATGGTTTTTACGGGTTTTAAAAAAAATAGATTTGAAAGTCTATTTTAGAAAGCCGCATTAAACCATGCAGTACGGTGATCATGGGCAAGCTGATAGGGCGAGGGCCGTAACTGTATGTCATGAGACGTTAAAGGGCGGACCTAAGTTACCTTCAGTTTTAACACATGCGTGTCGACCCTAATTTAAATACTGTACATTAATTATATATATATATTCTGGTCACAATTTGCCGGAGGCTTTCGTAGGCTACAAATAACTCAGTAGTGGGTCGTATGTAGCCGAGGGTTGCAGTTTGCTCCCCCCCCCCTCCGATGTAAGAGAAAATAACTCTCTGTGAGCCATTAAATATTTTTAACCCCATGACATCGACGGTGACGCGGCGTTTATTCAAGGAACCTCTGGCCTGTGGGCACACCGAAAATCAGTAGTCAACGCCAGAGGCGTCACTAGGGGGTGTGGGTGGTGCGGACCACACCGGTTGACAAAATGTAAAAATTCCACAGAGCCGTTATTTGGCACTGGTAGTCTGGTAGACTCCCTATGGTGACACCATGACCTACCGCACTGGGACTAGGTGATACCAGCCCCTATAGTAACGCCTCTGGTCGACACTAGAGGCATGTGAAGCATTTTTATAAGTCTTATTACATGAGCCTGATTATAGGCAGTAGAAGATCACACTCAGAAGCGTAACTGGATTTGCCGAGCCCTTGGCTAATTTAAATATGGTGTTGTTTATAGAAGAAACAAAAACATTCTTGTGGTTACGTCTTACTGGGCGCTATATCAGCACACAGCTCATTTTTTTTTTACTTGACAAAATATCTAAGTATACTTTAAATAAAGTCTTCGCCTCGTCAATGGCTCGTGTTTTAACTGAGGACACGAAGCCTTCCTACTTTATTTTTGAGAACTACTACTAACATAAGTACGCAGCCATATGTTGTTTATGTCCTGTTGACTTTTCCACCGCTATTAAATAAGAAACGGGACGAGTGGAAAATTGGATTCCTGGCTTCATTGCCGCATCTCATTGTTGCCCCGCGGCGTGGCCAGTAAGCTCTCATTAATTGGCTGACATTTAACATTGTGGGTTATTCTCTTTGTGGCTTCAGAATAGTTTTAAGCCTGTTTGATTTCCCCCCCCCCCCCCCACTCACGGCTCCTTGAGACTCAACATCTAGATCAAGATATAACATGAAATTGAGCAAAAACTCTGTTTCTACATTGTCTCTTAGGGAGGAAAAAAACGGTTTGTTTCTGTTAACAAGCAGTGGAAATGACAAGAGCCCGTTGGTAATTCAAAATAAGACACAAAACATGGAACTTAAACCCAAAAAAAATTAAAACAAAAAAACAACCTTGTAAGAGTTTTCACTTTCTTTGCTTTCAATTATTCAAATTATAATTTCATTTATTATTTACTTACTCTAATACTGTCGTGTATCCCTGTTTAGAAGAGATTTTAAAAATATTTTCCTTAAAAATACAAATTAGTGACAACTGACTTACTGATGAATTTCATTCGTGTAGTTATCATAATAATTTCATTTGAGGTGATGGGATCAATATCGTTTCAACAAGAAGAATATGTAACCCAGAATCAATTTCAATTCATGAATTTAATAAACAATTGACAAGGTCTAAATATTAATTATTTATTTGTTTCCCTTCTCCTAGTATTCGTGTATAAAAGCAGCAAATTAGTTTGTAAAACGCCATCTGCATTTCATTATGAAGCCGCATGGATCCCTCTCGTCCGAGGACTCTCCACTTAGAAATATGAGCTCTTTCCGTTTGCACATCTCCCTTCCCTGTCTTTTGTCGGTCACTAGAATTTGCGGCATCTTTTTTTTAAAAAAAATTATTTCAGCTTAATATTACTCTATCTGATCAATATTTATTATACGCGGTAAATTTTTACATTTCAAACTATCACATCATCCTTTACTTCTACTTTTAAATTTTAATAGATTTTCTGTTGTAATTATTACGTAGGCTCTAAAAAATAAATATGTTAAACTCCCCTATACCCAAAGCTTTTCCAATGTCAAACTTTTACCTACCTTTTCTTATTTTGCTGTTGGAAATGATAGGCAACGCCTCAGATTTGATAAAAGCATACATTTGTTTATTCCAAATCTTCGTTACTGCTTTTTTTTTTAATGTATTTAATTTATTTTATTTTCCCCACTAACACGTATGATCTTATCCAGCTTGTTTAATATTTAACCAAGAACATGACATCCCCCCCCCCCAACCGCCACCACCAAAAATATATATAAATGTAAACAATTCAAAAATGTTTACATTTTTATGTTCACATTTATAGTTCCTTTTGCTACTTAAAAATGGTCACTCGTTCCGTTTTCATTGATGATTTTATTTTTTTTTAAAAGAATCAAATAAATAAAGACTTCTCTCAACGGTATGCGGATACGCCGTGCTGAGGTGACCCTTTGCCGTTGTCACAGTCCGTCAGCACGGCCGCCACGTCGATAGCCGTCTCCGGTGTGCCACGTAGGCTCGCACATTTTTTAAACTGGACTTGTTTCTTTCAAATAGAGGGATAAGCCAAAGGGTGATGCAAAATTTGGCCTGCGGCATTTCCTATCCAGTTAAAAAGATATAATAATAAAAACAAACCCGGATACGGAGACCTTCAGGTGGTATAACATGTACACAACGACATTTCGACAAACGATGCAACGTGAAAGGCAAGCAGCACAGTGGTTTTGGCGGGGGAGGGGGGATAACTGATCGTTTCGAATAACCATTGGTCTATTTGCAGTTGTGACGAAGTCTCACAAGATCAAATGGATACGGACGAGAAAGTTAGGCTGAAGGATTCGGCTATTCTTAGACTATTCTACCTTACCTGGAGCGAGAGGAAAGGGCTCTGAATAAGTCTTGGTGTGTGTGTATAAGTATATTCTGTGTACTATAAAATGTACCAGTTATATCCTTTAAAATATCCATTACAGCCACCACCCCCCCCCCCCCACAAAGCCCGATATTTATCAGCTATGGTGTGTTAAGGGTGGGGTGCTGACTGGTCTAAAGCCAGGGGTCCCCGATGATTTAAGGGCCCCAGACTTATTATATTGTATAATAAAGGTGGCTGGATCGGGCCCTAGGTGGAATGGCAGCCAGGGGCCCCGTGCAATCTTGATCCGCCCCTGTTTATTAGTAAAAGGCCCCGTCAGCTATGGCTATTGATTGGCTATTGGGCCTTATTTCGTACGCTAACGACCTCCTCCCCCAAAACTTCATCTGTTAAAATAACTGATCTTCGTTTGTGTGGTTTGTTATATATTTTTCAATACAGCCATTTACCAAATAAACCAGCAGCACAGCTAAGTATTGTTGATGACGCGTGTCATGCTCGACCAAGAAGCCACAGTGATGTTAATATTGTGTTTGTGGAACCCCGAGGATTGTTATTGGGCTGCTTGCTGTCTTTGTGTTCAGTAATTCTGTTGTCAGCTGTGCTGTCGGCTAAATAAATTGATGGTGATTGACGCCTCGTGTCTCGATAGCCGTTATCGCAGATAAGACCCGTTATTGTAGAGCGTTAAGTCACTGGATATACAACGAACTACAGAGCAAATGAGATGAATAATAAAAGGAGTTCCCCCCTCCCCCTTAACTAAGTTTTGCCTGTTTTGAATACTTGCAATCTGTGCCACAGCTAAATATGTACGTGAGTGTGGATAGTGATGCTGCTGCAGACTAATGCATCATCTTTTAGGTTAACACTTCATGTGCACAGGATCTCATCCAACCCCGCCCCGCCCCCTCCGAAACCCCCAATAATCAAAGCCACTGGATTCTGTGCGATTTTAATCTGGCCAGTAGGTTTCTCGCAAGATGGCGCGAGCACCATGTTTATGCCTCCCAACCCACACGATTCATTATTTTGTTCAAGGCGTTACGTTGTAGTATTTGGTGGCGCTGCGGCTGAGGGGACGACGCTGGAGATCATGACGCCCGGAGCGGTATATGGCTTGTCACCCCTTGGCTCAAACCAGACGAGATTCCCGCGTCATATGTTGTGGGCACCATCCCAGAGGCGTCGCTAGGGCTGGTGTCACCCGGGGCGGAAGTTCATGGTGTTACCCCTTCACGACTAATGGGGTCGTCCATAAATGACGTCACGTGTGATTGCCGATTTTCCCCCACGTCATACTTTGTCTCAAAAACTTAGACCCCACCCCTTTTTTCGCTTTGACCCCACCCCTACTTTAAAAAAAAGACGTATTTTCTAAATAAAAACAGTGCTCAATTTACCGCCGGGGATCCCCGGCACTGCGAGGCTCCATCCCCGGCTCTGCTATAACCTTTACCATCCCCGCCGGGGATGGCATTTATCCCCGGCTCTGCAGAATTTTTTTAATCCCCGGCACTGGTTTTTTAAGCCGAATAAGTGGTAACGGTAAGTTACAGCAGTGTCAAATTTTCAATCACGAAATTTTTAATTTAATAGAAACATTTGGTACCAGCGCTTCCATCTACCGAATTAATCGAAATAAACGTAAGAAAAAATAATACTAATTGTTTTGTTTTCTTACAATCTTTGGTTTCAATTTTAAGTTCACTTTTCGTTTGTCATAAAGCGCGGTTAATTAGAATTAGAATCTATACTTAAAATAAATATTTATTAATTTATTTTTAAATTAAAATGTCTAAAGAGCCGTCTTGTAAAAAATTTAAAACGTTAACACAACAAAAATTGTCTTTTACGAAAAATGCTGTAATCTAGAGAGTGAAATCTCACAGTGATGATCTTCAACTTCTTCAGACAACGTCTTGTAGTAAGTCTTTAATTATTAATTAGTTATTAATAAACCGATTAAATAATTAATTATAAGTTTATTTATTTGGCTTTAATAAGTTTGATTTGAAATAAAAATAAAAATTCATAAGCTGTTGAATATATACATTGATTGATATTATTATTAATATAAAATAATAAGTTACAAAAAAATCTATTAGCTCGTAAACAGTGTTATATAAGCTGTCAAGAAAGATAGAATCAATAGGCTAAGATACATCAGATGTCTAAAAATGTAATCAAATGATGTAATTTAAAATGATTTTGTTCTTGGTGATGCTGATATCAATACACTGACACAGGGGCAGATTTAGGAGTTGGACCTCAAATAAGCCATTATAAAAATCAAGGGATGGTATGGTGTGGGGGTGTTATTCAATGTTTATTGGAGAGGCAGGTCAGAAAACTGGCTTTCCATCCTACTCCTAGAACTGTGTCTGCTCTGACAGTCATTCATTTGTAATTCATACTGTATTGTTTTCAATTTCAGGCATCGGGGAATCCAATGTTGTTCTAACAAATCTGACAAAAATAGTTGAAGAGCGAGGATGCATTGTTGTCGATGTACCAAGTGATAGTAACTGGGGTTTTTTTCACGCCATAATCGACCAACTTCAACAATCCAGTTGTGTAAATCCAATATTTTCATACAATGCTTGGCATTTGAGACAGAATGCAGTGACTTATTTAGAAAACCATCCAAATTGTATGGAAGAATCATTTTTAATTAAAGCAGCTTATAAAGATTTCACTGCATATTTAGAATGCCAAAGCTTGGATTGGCATTGGTGTGATGAACCAATAGTGCGAGCCACAGCAGATATTTTGGGAACAGATATACACATTTGGCATGACAATGGGCACATCACGGTTGTGAAATGCAGAACGCAATCATTGAGGATGCAAATAAAGTGGTTATCGGGCAAGTTACTGAGATTCATTATGTCAGTATCAGACCAAAAAATGTAGAATATTTCCAAAATACATGTGATGAACCTGTAAATACATTGAATGCCGATAAAAATTTGAATGAATTAATTAATAAAGTAAACATATAGCCCATACAGGGCGAATTTTTTCCTGAGGGACTATCCCTAGCAAGATTCAAAACATGGCAGAAAAGCAGACCATGGCTCCAAGCCACTGCCGATGGAAAAGTAATCTGTACATATTGTACTTCATAAAAAAATTAGGCTTGCATGGAAAAGAAAGAATGCAAATAGAGAAAACTTTTGTTGAAGGTCTCTCTATACTTGAAATAAACTATATTAAAAAACTCAATGACAAATTTACAGAACATGGTAAGAGTGTGTCACATGGAATTTAAGCAAATATCAAATTAATTGATGAAAAACGCTTGATTGAAGAAAGTTTATAAAAAAAGTGAGAACTTATGACATCTTCAACATCAGAATCAAGTGGAAGTTACATCACGTATTTTTCGCACAGCATACACAGTTTGTAAGCGTGATTGTGCATTTATCTTATCTTATCTTATCTTATATGTTACAGACGCTCCTTCTGTACAGAAGATTATTGCGTCCTACGTATTTCTATGGTTTGTGTTTAGTCCTGTATTCTTACATCCGGAAATTATGCTTCTTCAGGAACTGAATGTAGGGAAGTGTCTTTTTTCAGATCATTCTTGCAAAAATAGTATAGTTCTTTTTTCTATAAAAATGAAGGAAAAGCCCTTAAAATACATTCTGTTTGAGACTGAAGCAACTTTTCCCTTATTATTTGATGAAAGTATTTCAGTTTCTGTGAAAACTTGTCTGATTCTTTATATGCGAATAGCGTGTAACGATGAAATTAACAATTGGTTTTTAGATCTTTTTGAACTGCCTAATCAAACGGGTGAAGATATTGCAAATTCATTGCTTGAAGTTCTACATAAGTTTGGATTTACAGATGATATACTGAAAAGGCGACTTATTGGAATTTGCACTGATGGCGCAAGTAATTTACAAGGTGAAATGAAAGGTGCTTTGGCATTATTGAAACAGAAAATGAATACTGATTTTGTTATTTTTCACTGCATGGCTCACAAATTGGAATTAGCTATTCACGATGTATTAAAAACATCAACAGAACTCTCACACTTTCAGATATTTGCTGAATCATTATATTTGCATTTTTCAAGATCACCAAAGAATAGAAATCAATTGGAAATTGTGGCAAAAGAAGTACACACAGAGTTACTAAAAATTAGTCGTACATTTGATATTCGTTGGGTGGCATCCTCTTTGCACAGTGTTCAAGCAATCTGGCAAAACTATCCAGCTTTAGTTAAACATTTTGAAACACTCAGTTTGGATATGAGCAGAAATGTTCGAGATAGAACTAAATGCAGTGGAATAAGTCATACTGAAGAAATGGATTTTTGTTTACGAACTAACAATAATCAAAGAAGCCCTTGAAGTTGTTAAAAGTTTGTCACTATTTTTACAAAATAATTCATCCTCAGAACAGTAAATGCTGAGATTTCAAATGCTATAAAAACATTGTCAGCCTTTAAAGAATATGATGGTGTCAGTGGTCAGGATTTTTTAAAGGGGTTTCTTGCACAGGTACTTTTTAAAAAATCAAGCATATGCCACCAAAGGAAGCGGAACAAAGTTTCACAATTTTAAGAAAAAGTTTTTTCAAAGTTTGGTTGACAACATCTTTTTGACAACAGCACATTAATGTTGAAACATGCCGAAGTTTTATGTAAGGCAAATTGGCCAAAAAACACAGAAGAGTTAATGTTGTATGGAGATCGTGAAATTATGGAACTTAAAATTTTTTGAAAATTGAAGCACGTCATACTTCAGCCATAGTACACCAATTTCGCATGACAAAAGATGGTCATGATGCTGATGCAGAACTTATTGATTTGTACAAGAGATTAGATGTTCTGCCAATATCTACTGCTGATTGTGAGCGAGGATTCAGCGCGATGAATTTAACTCACACATCTCTTCGGAATTCATTAGATGTTGAAACTATCAATCACTTGCTTTTTATTAAAATTAATGGTCCGCCACTTCAAAATTTTGATGCCAGGTTGTATGCCACAAAGTGGTTAAAAGACGGAAGGCATTCTGCTAGCGACCTACCTTCTGGCAAACCAACAAAAGAAGTAGTTATGGAACAGCGCCATAAGTTGTTTAAATAGTTTTGATTTTTAGCAAATAACTGTTTAGAATTGATTAGACCAATTTCAAATATACAACAACAACGACAGCAACATAAAAAACGTCATCAACAACAGCATCAGCAATAACATGAACAACACGCCATCAGCAATAACTACATCAACAACAATTTCATCTACAACATCAACTACTGCATCAACATCAACAACAATATCTATTAGCTAAAAAATGAAAACAACACACTTTCCATTTAAAAGTAAAAGTAAATTCCATCTCAGCAACCAGCTAGTTTTTATTAAAAACTGTAAAGTCAACCAAGATATTTGAAAAAATGAAACAAACAAATTAAAATGTATTTCAACATGTATTGTGAATAATTTGTTTTCACTTGTTGTGTCATGTTATATTGTAGTAGTAGTAGTAGAAGAAGAAGTGGTAGTAGTAGTAATAGTAGTAGTGGTAGTAGCAGGATTAGTAGATGGGTTCAATTTGTTGCGGGAACCGGGATATCCCCGGCACTGTGAGGCTCCATCCCTGGCTCTGCTTTAACTTCTACCATCCCCGCCGGGGATGGCATTTATCCCCGGCTCTGCAGAAAAAAATTCATCCCCGGCACTGGTTTTTTCCTAAATCGAGCACTGAATAAAAATGAGCAATTATTAAGTTCATTTAAAGATGCAATTAGTCGATGCTCTTAGTATATCATTGACAATTGCGATTACTATTGTATCGGGGGAAAGAAGATTTTCTCAGTTGAAATTATTTTTTTTTTAAATATAAAAAACTATTTGAGAACGACTATGACGCAAGAATGATATCTATTGCCCAGTCTCTCGATTATTCACAATTTATTGCAGACTTAGCTGCCATCAAAGAAAGATACGTTGATTTTCGTTGAACGTTTTTGACAGGGGTCTGGAAACTTTTGGTCTGAGAGAGACATGGACACAGGATATTTTTTAAATACTTCTGTGAGAGCATTACATTATGTTTAAAACTAGAAATTCAAGTAAATGTGTGCATTTTATGTAATTTCAACACTAAAAGTAAAATAATTATATTTCTGAATTCTTTGTAATAAAATTGTTATGCTGTTGCCAACCAATAATGAGCAATTCTTACCACTAATGCGACTTATGGTGCTGCATGGCTTTGCTGATGGCTTTTAGTCTGCATGGTGGTAGATACATGGTGAGGTCAAGCTTCATGCATCCGTTGAGACTTCCATCCGTTAAACGTGATCGCTGGATGGTCTTAATGTTCTTCAGATGTGAGAAAGACTGCTCGCATGTATACCTACGTAGAGACAAATATGTCAGTATAACAATTCTCACTCGCTGCAGTGTGTGGTATATTACGGGAAGCATGTTCTAAGTTTTGACAAACAACTGGTCTGCCTGTTGAAGTTTTTTCATTTCTGCCGACTTGTGTTGGCTCGCCAACTGTGCATGCTATTGTGAAATTCTTTCCAAATCTTCATTCAGTGACTTGAACTTATTCACCCACATGTCTAAGGTCTTCAGGTCAACATCTTGGAGCTCAAAATCTCTGACGGAGACACCGAGGATACAACTCAGGTCACTGCTGTCCACTACAAACTCATGTGGATGGGTGATGAACGTTATAAAGACGGGTCTACCCGCGAAATTCTCCAAACCGTGCTTTAAATGACTGCAGGAGATTAGACGTGAAGCCTGCTAGCTGAATATTAATATGTTGAGCAGGGTCACTTGATGTGCACGTTTCTTTGAACTCTCACAGTTTTTCAAAGTGTAGTACACGACCTGTTTCAATGTCGCCGATAAAGAGTTCTAGCTTGTTTTCAAATGCAAAAACTTCTTGTTGCAGGGATAAGATTGTATTTCCAGCGACTTATATTTTCACATTTATCTCATTTAGATGAATTTTTTTTTATATGTAATAAATATGTAGACCAAAGACGACTAAAAGGGAAACAAATATTAAAATCGAAAATGCGTCTGCCATCAAAAGAGCCACATCTGGCTCATGAGCCATGGTTTCCCGACCCCTGGTTTATGACATCTGCAAGAATATTTTTGTATACATTTCAGTTATTTGTTGATTTAGATACAAATACAGGTAGTTTTATTCTTTCCGTATTTATTTTTTACCTTTTCAATTTCGTTTGGGGGCACCAAATTCACTTCGCCAAGGGCCTCCAATCCCCTAGAGCCGACCCTGCACACACACACAAGTTAAATTTTAAAAAATAATAATTGTATAAGGCGTGAGTCGATAACACTTAGCAAAAAGTGAAGGAGTCGATAACACTTTGTAAAAAGTGAAGGAGTCGATACCACTTTGTGAAAAGTAAAGGAGTCGATACTACTTTGTAAAAAGTAAAGGAGTCGATAACTCTTAGTAAAAAGTGAAGGAGTCGATACCACTTTGTAAAAAGTGAATTAACAACCTCAGCTGCAGTGTCCATATAAGCGTTAAAAAGAGTTTGCCGAGGTGGGAGCAAGACATCTCAACAACAACAAAATGGGGCCGTCCATAAATGACGTCATGCGATTTTGGCCGATTTTCATCCCCTCACCCCTCGTCACAAGTCGTCATAAAAAGTTAGACCCCCCTCCAATATAGCGTCACAAAACTTTACCGTGACCTGTGAACAGGGGTGGACTGGGCCGCCGGGACACCGGGCAGATTCCCTGTGGGCCGCCAGGTCCGGTGATATAATAATAATTAATCTTGCAAAAAAATGTAATTGTTACTGCTTTTCTGTACTACATAAATACAATTTCTATAGGGAAATATACAAACATATCTTTAGTGCTAATAAACTCTTATAGCCTCTTTCGTCTACCCAAGTAGCTGTTGAGAGATCTTTCTCTAAACTGAAATCATGGCCGGCCCAGAAGGCGAACGAGGCAACCGACGTAGTCCCCGCGCTTTTCAGGGCACTGCGCTTTGACCTTTTTTTTCTTCTTTTTTTTCAATTTCACTTCTATTTTGCAATAAATGCTTTTTTAAAATACAACATATCAATTAACAATAAAATATCATCCTACATCCTAAAGCAAAAAGTATTTTTCCTAGCGTATTTTAGTACCATTTATGTATTCAGAACATTTTTTTTAAAAAGAGAACATCACTTTTAGGCTATAAGGGAAATAAAAACGTGTTAGACTGTCTGATCATATTAAATCAAAGGGACATATGACATCTAATTTTAGATGGTTTGAGATGAAAAAATCAGACTAAAAATGCAATGAATATTGTTGACAAGCCAAGCCAAAAAAAATAAAAAATTAAAAGACTAGTTTGCATAGTGTATTTTAATGCTTCATGGCCATTGTCCAATTTCTCGCTCAGCTATCTCGTAGTTCTGTTGATAAATACATGCACACAGTGGAAACTTTCTGGGTCTCGTCGAATTGCTGTCAAAATTTGTTCCTGTTGTCAGGAAAATATATGATGAATAAAAATTGATTAAATTAATGATTACTACTTTAGGCAAGCACATTCAAAACGAACTCATTTCGTTAATGGGAAATAAGGTAAGTAAAATTATTGAAGGAAGAGTAAAATCAGCTAAATAATTTTCAGTAATTCTTGATTGCACACCTGACCAAATTCACCAAATACAGATGTCACCGACAATGCGCTATATAAGCCAAGGAGGTGGATATTCTGAAGTAACTCATGCATTTTCTAGAAGTGGAAGAAAGTACTGGGCAACAACTGCTTGAGGTCTTACTATTGGAACTGACAAGAATGTGATTTGATGTTTCTGATATCTGCTTTAAAGGATGCGACAACGGTGCGAACATGATAGGCAAAAGTAAGACGTACAAGGACGTACAAGTAAATCCCTGGGTATTTTTACCCTCTTTACCCTTCACAGCTACAACTTGCAGCTATGCTTTATGTTAAAAATTTGTCCTGATGCAATGACGTTTTTGTTTGTTTGTTGTTTTTTTTGTTGTTTGTTGTTGTTTTTTTTATAATTATATTTAAATGTAGATCTATATTTTATTTTTCTGATTCAACAAAGCGATGGGATTTATTTTCAAAGCATGTTTGAAACATTTTTATGAAACCATTTTGTGAAACAAAATTGGAAAGCGATATCAAACAAGAGAAATCTATGATGCACTTTTCAGAGTACCATAGCAAAGTAGTGATCCAAAAGCTTGAAGTGAAGCAGAGTATTTGTGCAAACTACTTAAAAGAACTTTAATTTCATTGTTTCAAATGCTTTTTGGTACGACATTTGTTCCCAATTTAATTACCCCAGCAAAGAATTACAAAATACTTCTGTCGGTCTGGTAACTGAGGTTGAGAGCATGGAACATACTTACAAATGGTGGAAATCTTACCGAAATCGCGATTTTGTATGTTTAATTTTGTAATGTCCTGGTCCTAATTATTGGGTGCGTAGCCAAACCTACCCAACCAATAAAATAATAATATAATGAGTGAGGTGCTGGTGCCGTATTTAAAACTAATTCACAACCTCGTGTTGAATAATACGTGAACAAAAAAAATATATAAACAAGGGTGTTTACAAGGGCGTACACAAGTAAAAGTAGAGTTCTTTACTATATCCGTGTCCCATGTGAACAGTGACATTCACTCAACTCGCGTTACTGGCTTTACTTAGTATGGTTTACTTCGCTCAACAAGCTAAAGTTATTGATCGCTTGTGTTGGCGAAGTGTTTCTGGAATTATGCGTTGCGAGCTCTAGTTAAGCGTTTCAATAGCATATTTTATTTCATTTTAAAAATAACATAGAATAAATTTATTTCCCTCCTGACTGAGTACAGGTGTTTTATTAACTCGTTTAGACGTTATCAAATAGAACCTACCAAATAAATTAAGACAAAATAAAGTCATGTGACATTTTTTGTCCAATGAAAACCAAACACGCTTGTTAGTCCGTAAATATTACACCGGAACCCGTACCGGTGCCACGTTGAAAAGTATAATAGTAGACCCTTTCTTTATTACGGACTGATAGATACAAGCAGTGTTCATACCTTCACAGTTACTAAATCATGATTCGGTTAGTTTTAATAACTCTAGCTGTCATTGCTAGACTGTCAGCTGGTGATGTTGAAGAAGAAGATGGAGTTTTGGTTTTAACAAAGTCTAATTTTGAAGGAGTTATTGCAGATAATGAATTTGTTTTGGTAGAATTTTGTAAGTATTGTCTCAGGTGTCTATTGTCATATTGGTCATTTTTGTTGTTGGTGTCTTACTTACATTTATATTTATTCATATTATCATTATTTATATGATAAATATTTACGCCTATTTCTTGTTATTCACGTAAATGTTGAATTAAAAGCCCAATGATTAGGATAGTGATCGTGGTGATATCTACACAATTGTCACAAATCCAATTTATTTGAATTTGGAAGTGCAAGTTAAGTGTATGAGTATGAGTATGAGTTGGGCATACGCCCACAGTTTTTGTATAGTATATTTTATTTGGAGACAGCGTCCATGTTATTAGTTATATGGCATGTAATTATATAGTCAAAAGAGCTCTACAGTGTAATTAATGTTTGTTGCAGTCTGACTCTGAGCCAACCACAATACAATCACAGTTGCATTGCATCCTGTTTGTTTGAAGAATCCTATTACTATTTGAAGTTGTCTTACTTTTAACTTTTACTTTTAATATTATGTCTACACCTCACACTAGATTAGACACAAGTAGTAGTAGGCCATGTCAGTGTCACACTCTAACCTGAATGAGACAAAAAACTTTAAGACAATATGACTAACAATTACAATAATTAAAATTGTAGTAAGTATTGTAGAAATGAAAAAAAATTAAGATGAATTAGATGCTTTACATTTTCAAAAGAAAATGATTTTCATTTTTGATTCCATTCACTTAGGTCGTATGTCTAGTAATTAGTTGTAAATTACCATAGTTATATATTATATATGTAAACCTGTGAAAATGGAATAAAATAAAATTAAGGCTGACGCGAAGTATGTCGACCGTGATGTCACGACGCTATAGGTAGCTGGAAAAGAGAGTTCTATAAATTCTAAAAGGATTTTAAAAAATGGAAGGTTTTAGGGTTTGGGTTAGGTATAAGCATAGCTATAGAATTTTATTTTTAAAGAACGTGGTATAACAACAAAGATGGTCGCCGATATGATTGTGACGTCACAGTCGACATACTTCGTTTTTACCTAAATTAATTTTATTATTTAATTTTATATTTAAATTAGTATATTATCAAAGAGGCACAAATGTGATGCCTTAATCCACTATTTGCCACACAGAAATCACCTCATCTTGGTTGGGATGTTTAAAAGCCTTTTTATTAATTGTGCTACATAAAGCACTAGTCACTAGTCCTGAACTTAAAATAGATAAAATAATAATTATTTTAAATGATAATAATATTAATGTACTTAATAATTCAATGTTAACCTTAAACATTACAATCATTGTGTTCCTGTCTCTTTAATTTTGATGTTTAAAACTTAGTCTATGACTTTGGGCTTTAATATAGCAGTCCTGAAATTGAATAAATAATCAGAATTTAAAATAATAATTTTGAAAAAGGCATTTCCAAATTATATTTAACATTACAATCGCTTTATGTCTTTTTTTATTTTGAAATAGCAAAATTATTTGGGGGCTAACTTCATGTGCCTTTAGGGATCAGTTCGGAGAGTAGTGATACATTTTTTATGTTGTGTCTAAATAGTCATCTACAAATAATCAAGTGATTGGGGTAGAAATAAATTTGCTTGTCAATTTAATATTAAAAAAAAAAAAAAAACATTTCCAAAGATTTTGAATAGCCTTGATTTCCATTTGAACAAAATCTTGTCAAACAATCCCTTTAAAAATCCCTTTGTAGCAAGTTGGTTTTACTTTTAATGTGCCATAATTTTTTCAGAAAACTTTAGTCTTGTAAGAATTTCCAGAATTGCGATCAACTGGTTATGAAATTTAAAAAATTGAATAAAATCCATTTATATTTTTATTGTCATACTGACTTCATCTTTTAGTATAAGAATGCTAATTTTATGTATCCACCAGACCGAAATTGAGTTAAAAACTATTTTTACCTGTAGTTTAGTACTATTATTTTAGTAATAAAGTATAGCAAAATCGCATTTTCAACAAAAAAAAAGTCCTGTAAAAACTACCAAAAAACTTCGTGCATGGAGCAATAACACTAGCAATGGAAATGGCCGCCATTGCCGGAAGCCGAATGCACCTTTTTTCACGCACTGAAGAGTTTTTATTTTCTGTAATTTCGTTTCTAAAGAGTTCTATCGAGGCCCCCTTTACTGCGCTTTGAAAATAAGGTGAGGCGCACATTACCACGCTTTAACACATTAAGAGTTTATAGTTTTCTTTTGAAACTCTGGGACATAAGTGTTGAGGTCAAAGATATATAACTATGTTAGATTTTAATTCTTGGCTTTGGCATTGCAGACCTCTTCTTACCATTATTAAACCTTTCCTACTGCTTTGCATTAATAGAGGCACTCTTTTGAATATTTATTATTAACTCTTAAAGTTGCAAAGCGTTGTAATGCGTCCCTGCCGGCTATCCCCAAAGCGTCCCTAGATACCACTCTCATTACAAATGAGACCTCGAAAAGTAAAAACTCTTCGATGCTTGAAAAATAATGTATTTGACTTCCGGCAATGTCGGCCGTTGCCCGCGCTAGTGTTATCGGTCGATTCGCGATGCTTTTTGATAGTTTTACAGGGTTGTTTTTTTTTTTTTGAAGAAGCGATTTTCATATACTTTATTAAAAAAATTATAGTACTAAACTACAGGTAAATATAGTATTTAACTCAAAACAGTGTTTTGGATGCGTAAAATAACCAGTCTTAGCCTAAAAAATAAAGTCAGTATAACAATAATTTAATAAATGGATTTTATGCAATTTTTTAAATTTCATAACCAGTTGACCGTAATACGGGAAATCCTTATGGGAATGAGGCGGAAGATTATTGAAAACCTTATGGGACTTTAAGAGTTAATGATAGATAAGTATATAGACTTGACAGACGTGGTTAAACAAAAAATTATTTTAAAATTATCATTTATTTTATGTTGAAATACTGAAATACTTTAACTTTCTTTTTACCTCTTCTGTGCTATAACAGATGCTCCTTGGTGTGGACACTGCAAAGCTCTTGCACCTGAATATTCAAAAGCAGCAAAGAAATTGAGTGAAGATGGCTCCAAAATAAAGCTGGGTAAAGTTGATGCAACTGTTGAGTCTGACCTGGCTGAGAAATACCAAGTAAGAGGGTACCCAACTCTTAAGTTCTTCAGAAATGGAAATGCTCTTGAGTATTCAGGTAAAATAAAAGATTTGGTGAAAATTTAAGATGTGTAAAATTCTGCCCATTTATTTATTACACAGTGCAATGAATAATATTTATTCACATGTAATTTGAGTAATTTTTTATTGTGACAGGTGGTCGTCAGTCAAGTGATATTATCAACTGGTTAAACAAGAAAACCGGCCCCCCTGCTACAGATCTTAAAGACAAGGATGCTGCTAGTGCATTTAAAGAAAAGCAAGACGTTGTTGTCATTGGTTTCTTCAAGGTATGTACTTTTTTGTTTTAGTGTTTAAGGTAGTATTAAAGTGTGTAGACAATCCTTTTAAACAAATCAAGTTAGTTTTAAATCAAAAAACCCCCCAAATTTTCCTGACAAAAGTACAGTAACTTCCTTTAGCTTTTGATGACATTTGAAAAATATTTTTTGTACTTTCATATTACCAATTAATCTTAAATACAAAACAAAATAAAAAACCAACCAATAAATAGATCGTTTTATAATAATATAGCCATCATGGGATGGGGGACATTGAATAAAGATTGATGTGATTTTTTACAGCTCTAGTGAACACAAACTTGTATTAAACGTGTCAAACTGAAACACACATATACTGAAAGTAAAAGAGAAAAAAACATCAGGTTTTTTTAAAATGATTATAATCATGCCTCTGCCCAAAGTCTTAAAGGTAGCAAGATTTCGGTGCTATTTTTAAATTAAAATTAAGTGACTTCGTGGGGCGCGTCTGAAAGAAAACCTACCCTAATTTATTTAGTCACACCCAAAAGTTAATTTGCATTTCTTTCTTTTATTAAATGTAGGATCTTGAATCTGATGGTGCTAAAGAATTCCTTAAAGTTGCAAGTGCTCTAGATGATATTCCTTTTGGTATCACATCTGAAAGTGAAGTTTTTGCTGACAATAAAGTTGAAAGTGATGGCGTTGTTCTTTTCAAAAAGGTAATATATTTGGAATGAAGTGTAAATAAAGAATGAATGTCCTACCAGCTTAGCTTTTTTTTCATTGGGGATATGAGAAATTAGAAAGAATTTGCTTTGTTTCGGGAAGTAACATATTGGGTTTTTTGTAACAACTCATTTTTGTACCCTTTAACTTGTTTTCACATCAAATAGTACAAATTTCATAGTGAAATTAAAAATGTACCTTATTTATTTTGTATTTAAAGACATGAATTAATATCAATATTCTGTTGTCTGTTCAAATGCCACAAGGGGAACAGCCAAAAAAAAGATGTGTTTTGTACCAATGTAAAGTAACTTCACAATTCCAGTTTCATTAACTTTTACAAGGCTGATTTTGAAAAAATTGCTTTTCAGAATATGATCTTTAAGGGATATGATTGTAATAATAAGGAATGTGAATGTAATAAAGGGAATAATATTAACCCTTTACAGTCCGATGCGCCCGAAACGCGCCGTTTTTTTTTTCTTATGCTTACAGTCCGATAACGTCAAACCCGCCCGCTCCGAGGTTGTTTACTTTGTTGCGTAGCGCTGCGCATATCCGTCGCGCATTACTGACTTAAACTTTACCGGAAGAGAGCCTCGTTTTCGATGTTTATTTTGATACTAGTTTGAAGACGGTGTACCTAAGAACTCATTTTTTACAATTTTTTTAAAAGTGACGTTTTTTTTCATGGGGATTTTAATGAAATGGACAAAATATTGAAGGAACTTAGGCGTAATGGGGCTTCCTTATTCAGTGAATCTTGCAGTAATTAATATGATTATTGATTTTAATTTAAATAACACTAGTGATAGTTATAGAAACACTGATAAAAAATTATATAAATTGTGACACGACATGGATGGAAATGGTTTTATAGACCATTATCAGACCGATAGTGTTTGATTAATTTTTCCGCAATCGATTTTTCTCCAATTATCAAATAATCAGGCCCTAGACATGATTAATATCTGCAAGACGATGCTATTTCATCTGATTACTTTTCTTAGTCATACCAATTACTTCAAAAAAAAAAAAAAAAAGAACTTTGTTTGCACTACAACTAGTACAATGTGCTACAAAAAAGAATTTACTTGCAGCCAGTTTTCTCCAATGAAATAAAGAAGTTTTTTAAAATAAAAATGTAATGTTGGCATTCACAACATGCCTGTGGTTCACTCATACCAGTACAATAGTGCCTGCTAATAATGCCTGCTTTAGAAAAGCTTTAATAGACTTGCAAATGGTTAAGAGATCTACCTCATGACAAGAAAATTTGTTTAAAAATTTTTGGGGGTTTTTCTGGATTTTTTTTATGTGAACATCATTTGTATTATACACCTTAAAGACCAATGGATATGAAGTGTGTCCATTTGTTTGTACTTAGTTATTTTTACTTTCATTTTCCTACAAATAGTTTATTTTTTATGAATTAATTAGGAAAAGAACATTGATTTAAGAAAGTGTTATCTCCCCTTGCTTGGTCGCAGGGAGTAGAAAAGGCCGAAGCGCATTGGACTGTAAAGGGTTAAGTTATTACTACTGCAAGGTCTAGTGAAGAGACTGGAAGTTTATATGCAACCACATTAAACATTTTAGGAATATCATGACATTTTCTTTAGCCATTAATTGATAAATAATTGTAATTATTATTCAGGAGCCATTCCATTAATGTGACTGTCGACCATGGTTTGCTTAGAGTTCTTTTTTTTTTTTTTTCTTCTACATTGGGTTTAAATAGAAATCCCCCCAAATGATCCTGACTTTTTATACAGTTCTCTAGTACTGGTATGTGGGTGGTCACCTCAAATCATCAAGCACATCAGTTTACATGGCTTATGCGTCAAACAAACAAACTGGCTCTTTTTGAACATTTTCTTCCTTCTCAGTGTACAAATATGCTGTAGTTGAAACTTGTGAGTACAAAGCTTTACCAGTTTTGTTTTAAAATCCATCAACTTGATGTTACAGTCGGTTTTTACATAAGTATTTTCTTGTTGGGTTGGATTGTGGGCCTTGTATATTTGACTTGTATAATTTGATTAATTTTTTTTTCTCTTTCAATTTTAGTGGAAATTTAATATAAAATAGTTGCAAACTTTAAGGGCCAAACATACTAGACAAGCATAGCCATAAGTGCTTTAAACACATCAAAATTAAACCGTAACGGTTAATTTTCTTATTTTAAACTTTAGTTTTTCAAAGTTTTTACAAATGTCTAAATATTGCTGCTTTCATCCAACCCAACACATTGTTTGATAGAAAGTTTGAAAAGGATGCATTACAGGCTTTCAGAAGTGTTCCCTTCTTCATATTAAACACCACATCTATCACCTTTGTTTTGTAAAGAATTGATTTTAAGTTGTGTTATTTCTGTTTGATGTTTTTTAAAATATTTTTCTTTCAGTTTGATGAGGGTAGGAATGACTTTAAAGGTGATTTGAAAGAAGATGAAATTCGTAGCTTCATTGCTGGCAACAGATTGCCTTTGGTTATTGAATTTACTCAAGAGGTAAGTTTTTTTTTTTAAAAAGCATTTTTATTTATTTGAAAGTACATACCTAAAGATAGAATAATTAGACATATTAGCACCTGGTGCATGTTTACATAAATTAATATAAAAATAATTTCTTTGTTTATATTTTCTAGTCAGCTCAGAAAATCTTCGGAGGTGAAATCAAAAACCACATTCTATTGTTTTTGAAGAAAGAGGGAAATGATGATATCATTCAGGGATTTGGCGATGCTGCGAAAGATTTTAAGGGAAAGGTACTGTCATCTTTGTAACCCTTTTTTAAAATAATAATAATTTATATAGCGCTGTACCTAAGCCAGAAACTGGGCTCACGGCGCTTCTCAAAAAAATTATAATACACATAATTAATACACTCAATATGAAATTTACATGTTCTGTCTATTTGCTCTCTTTATTGTTTACTTAACTAGAGATCTAGTCTTTAATTATTTTGAAATATTTTTTCAGATTCTCTTTATTTACCTGGACACAGCTAATGAGGACAATGGTCGTATAATGGAATTTTTCGGACTTAAGGAGTCTGAGGTTCCTGCAGTTCGTCTGATTACATTGGCTGAAGATATGACTAAATATAGGCCTACGACTGAAGGTGTTGATTCAGAAACTATCAGACAGTTTGCTCAAGATTTCTTGGATGGGAAATTGAAGGTAGCCTTGATTAAATCATAATTCATTACCTCTGTGTGCATCAATATTTTGGTGACTTAATGTTTCCCTGTGACCCATTTTAACACCATTACACATTTCTGAAAGGTTTATTCTTAAATGCTGTTATCTACTGTTAAGACAAAAAAAGGAGTTCAAAGCTAATAGGGTTAAAGAATCAAACCTGATGTTAAAATTGTGTTCAATTATATATTTTTATCTTTAGGCTCATTTAATGTCTGAGGAGATACCTGAAGATTGGGATGCTAAACCCGTAAAAATTTTGGTTGGCAAGAATTTCAAGGAAGTTGCCCTCAACAAAGACAAAGCCGTCTTTGTTGAATTTTGTAAGTTATCATTATCATACTACTGATGGCATTATAATGGCTTTTGGTTTTTCCTTGTGTGTGACATATTTAGAGATTTATTTCATATGAATTTAGAGACGTAAAAGTAATCATAATAATTTTTTTAAACCTTTCTTTTTAAAAAGATGCTCCATGGTGTGGTCATTGTAAACAGCTGGCACCCATTTGGGATGAACTTGGTGAGGCTTATAAAGACAATGATAAAATTGTTATTGCCAAGATGGATTCCACTGCCAATGAAGTTGAAGAAGTCAAAGTTCAGAGCTTCCCAACACTGAAATTTTTCCCAGCCAACAGTGACAAGGTGTGTGCTTTTTAAAAATTTATTTTATATATCTGCTTGAACACAAGAGTTGTCATTTTTAATATTTTTTTTATGTTTGAAACTTAATAAGAAGACTAGTGTTAAAGAGAAGCTCATGTGGTGAATGTAATTGACATTTAAACTACTTCCAATTCAGATTATTGACTACAATGGGGAGAGAACTTTAGCAGGATTTAAGAAGTTTTTGGATAGTGATGGTCAAGAAGGTGCAGCTGCCGGTGGTGAGGTAGGTCAAAACTGTCACAACTACATGTAATCTTATTTTATGTTGCTCGTTTCTAGTAATAACTGATCTACTGAAACCAACTTGAGTTAGATGGTTATCTTTGTTTTGAACATGAATTAGGTAATCTCTTGTTGGGAAGTATTATGAATACTTTTTACTTTAGATTTCTCTTTGATACAGTTATACACTAAAATATATTTTTTATTCTTTCTCCAGCCTGATGAGGAAGATGAAGAAGAGGAAGATGGTGAGGATGATGAGAAACCCAGAGATGAGTTATAAGCAAAATTTGAGCTTAATATTTTCACCCTGTCTTTTGAAATTAAGTTTAGTTGAAATTTTTAGTGGGCATTGTGTCAGTGCAGTTCCAGCATTGGCTTTGTTCACATGCCTACAACTATTTTTTATCTATTGTCAATTTTTTTCAGAGCATTTTATACACATCTATATTCAGTATGCTCAAAATATTGTCATCGATTGTGGGACAGGGTTAAAAAAATAATCAACATGAAAATAAGTAGTTTTTTTTTTCTTTACTCTGTCCCCATGTAACTTTGGAGGTATCAAATTCAATAAGAATATTATACATAGGATTGTGAAAAGTGTTGGTTTCATGAAAGTCTGAGTGCTGCTTTGTTTTTGGGTTATAAACTGTGATTGTGTGTGAGAATGTGATTATAAAAGTTGGCTGGTTGACTCTTTCAAAGAGTCTCTTTACAATTCAAATAAATATTACATTGTTCAAATTCATTTTTTTCTCTTATATTAGTTAAGCATGACAGGGTTGTGGTACAACTGTTTGTGTGTTTCTTTTATTCTTTCTTTTTCATTAAGTTACTTCATAATAATCATCATTTCCTAAGAGCTAGTTGTACATGATTGACGATAGCAGTTTAAAGAAGTGAATATTTTATTGTTGTTGGGCAGTTGAATATTGGTGAGCACGATGCTGTAGCATGCTATCTGCCATCAGTGGCTGCTGTTCAGTGGATGTCTTCCTTTCAGTTATTTCCCAATATTACTATTGATCATGTGTTCGTATGTTAAGCATCCAGGCAGAAAGCTGGTAACTCAAGACCTTCGACCATATTTTAAATTTTTATAACCTGTATTTTAAGAATATGGTGTGTTGAAAAATCAGCATTCCGCCCAGTATTCAAGGGCCAGTGTTTTACTGAAATATTGAGTGTTTGTTCAAAACACTTGGCAGATATTACAATTTGAAGCGATAGTCTAGTCCTGTATACATACATAAGCCAGTCAGTTGAAGAAGTAAAGATGTTTGAGCTGTGTTGCAAGAGTTCATCACTTTGTCAATATGATTTGCCAATGTGTATCTACAATATGTTTATTTATGTGAGCGCGTGTCTTTAAAATCCTATATTTGCTCTTAATAATTAAAGGTTTAATGGGCTTCAATTAAAACTAAAAGTATTTTTTCAAGATGTAAGCACCTCTTTTTGATCTGTGTATTGGGAACTTTGAATGATGCATCTTGTTTGAGATTAAATATTCCAATAGAATAAATGATTTGAACACTAATAAACATTTAAATTATTATCCTTTGTTAAGGCCCACTTCTATGTTGTGTGCAGGAGAGTGATAAATGTGAGAATGTTATGCTATATTTCTATAATTTTTACTTTCTTACTCCATATCAGTTTTTCCTTCCAAGGCAATGATTTTTCGCTGAATTGGTCACAAACCACTTCGCAATATTTTTGAAACAATGCTTTTGGGTGTTATTTTTTTTAAAAGACAAAGCTAGTGTAGGTACTAATTTAATTACCTAGAAGTCAATAAGACTTTTAAAAATTTAAAGTTTTAATTTAAGGTCTACACTTTGTGTGTGGGATGACCTTCAGTACTTTTTTAATAATTGTTTGATATTGAAATGCAGTTAGGTGGAGCTTGGGGCAAGTTAGTTATTTTAGATGTTATTTAAATAGTAATTAAACAAGATAACAAATATACATTAAAACAAAGCATTCATAATTGCATTGCTTATAATATTGACATAGCATCCAAATAAATCTTTAGGGTGCTGATTTGAAAGGCTGCATATTACCTATATGTAATGGGAGAGAATTCTATTGTTCCCATTTGTGTCCAGAAGTTGTAGCCCTTTTTATTTTTGTGCCAATTTTTATTTGTGATTATTTTTGTGAACCTGAAAGAATAAGGTTGCAACCAATAGTGAAGATGCTAGAACAAAGGCACTGACTAGGGTTTTTGTTGTATTCAGTTAATGATTCACTGATAGTGGCAAATTAAGCTGATGCGGTGAGTACGTGGAGATAAAAATTATTTGTAGCCATGTCAGAAATAATGTAGCCAAGATTCCTTGAAGATAATGTGAACTGTATGGCCTAGCTGCCAGAAAAACAGTAGTTAGAGACACATTTATGATTGCGAAAGAGTTGCACTTTTAGTCTAGTGTTATTCAATTTTTTAAGGGGCACGGTGGTCTAGCGGTAGCGTCCTGGACTGCCAAACAGAGGCCAAAAAGCGTCACGGATCGGAGCCTCGGTACTGGGAAGGCCTCCAGGGCATTGGGCAAGCCACACAACCAATTGCTCATTAGTGGTGGCTTAATGAAACTTGTGAACCTATAGTCTGCCATGGCCTGAAAAGGGGTTATATATATATATGTTATATATTCAATTTCAACTTGCTGAGTCATCAATGACTTGATCTCACAAATGCACTCTACCAAGCCTTGACAGTGGAGTCATTTCTAGGGGTATGGGTGTGTAAGTATAGCAGCCAGTAATATGAGAATGATCTGATCTTAACAGCTGCTTTTTGTGTAGGACAAAATCTGCAGCCTTGTTGATAAATGTAATGAGAAAGTCATTGCTATAGAAATCATTCTGTTGATTATAATACATTTAAGTGTAAGATACTTCCTCACTCCTAACATGAAATAAAAACAAACAAAAAACATCCCTAAATTTATTATTTTATTAGCCTTAATGTAACTCATTTTCACATTGCACTAGGCTTATAATTATAATAAACATTAGCTTTGCATAATTTAATTAAGAAAGTTTCTTGACAAGAAACATCTAAGCATGTTAACTACATTTATAAAAATTGGACATAGAGTTCCATAGTTTTTGCTAAATTATTATTAACAACAATGTTCTCCATAAATTTAAACCTAGAAAGAACAAATCTATATTAACTTTAAAAATTATCATAGGCAAGGGATATATTGAAAATTTGCTCCCCACCCCCTTATTAAAATCATAATAAAAATAACTAATAGCTCAAAATAGTTTAAATTAATTTACACAGAGGTTTAAGAAATGTGTAATTTTAAATTTATTTACTTCCATGAAGGGATGTTGAAGATTTTGGCCCATCCAGTTCAGGATAACCTCAGCTTTGGCCCATCAATTTTAAGTTTATTTTATACAAAAGGTCATTGTTGGGTTTAGAAAGTCTTTAATCTACAACAAAATTTTTTAAGTAGCTATTTAAGAAGCTAAACAACCATTTATGAATATGCTGAAAAATAATTTGGAGACATCTCATTTAATATGCTAGTTAAATTAAAAATATAAAGACAACATTTCTTAGAAGGTGCTAGTCAACTGGTGTAACCTTGTTAACAGCTGTTCTGGATTAATTATTGTTATGATAACTGAAGAGAAGCTTCATTAACAAATAAGAATTTGATTGATTTACTATTCAAATTTATAGATAATGCATTGAATGTCAACATAAGTCAAGCGTGTATTTAAAACAATAAGAAATTGGTTTTTTGACGGATCAAATGTTTAATTCACATTTCATTTTTCATATTTATCCTCAAAATATTCAGTTTGAATAATGAATAAAATAAACTCTGTCCAGCACCATGACAGCAGGTTCACATTGTGAACTTAGAATTGCTGATCATAGGTTTAATAATGAGTCCATAAGAAAAATATGGCTTGCCTTTTAAATCTCTTAGTACTCTGTATACAATATAAATACACTAACAAAAATTAATAATTACAAAAAATTTCACCGGGATTTTAGTATGAAAACAACAGATATGGCCCATAGAATTTCAAGCGGATTGTGACATAGTCTTTATCAACAATTAAACTAAGGAGGAAAACACACACACATAAGTGTAAAGATATATATATATATATATATATGCCATTTCCCAAATGCCATTTCTCCAGATGTTTTGCTGTATATATTTGGCTAGACAACAAAGTCATTGATACTTGCATAAGGAAATACATGTGAGAATATTAGCATCCTAACAGTTATCATGACATAAAATGGGTCTCAATTTTCAAAAATCTTAATTCACAAAGTTCAATTTTGAAAAATGATTCTCATTAAATCAGGAGTGTGTGTCCAATACCTGGTCAATGGAAACCACTATATGAAGTAAACATGTAAGCCTATAAATTATAAAAGAAATCCATCTAAAAAGCTATTAAAAGTTTTATGTGAGGGAAGTAGAATTAAATCTTACCAAATGTAAATGAAAATTACAATGTTTAATAAAGATGAACATGTCATAATGATTAAGCAAGCAACAACAGGGTTCACTGGGTTTTTTAGGATATTGAGTGTGAGTAAAAAAAATAATTTTTATTTGAGATATATTTCTTGTATGTTAAGTCTCAATGGTCAGGGTGAAAAGTGGAATATGGGCAGAAGGCTTTCAATGACCAGTGGGTAAGATTTTTGTCAACAGTTCGAGAACTTTAATTTATCTCATGTGATTTGCTTGTGTTCTTTGTTAAAAATTGCATCAGCACAATTTTCACAAATGTAGGTCAATTTTCATTCTCAAGAAATAAACTTGGTAAGCTGCACTGCTGTACTATCTAACACGAAAGAAATTTAAATTATAACTTATTTAAAATGTACTCTCATAAAAAAGTATGGTAAATTAAAAATATAAAAGATTAGCTTAAATGGATTATGAATAATTTATTTCAGAGCTACTCAGTTTGGAGAAACAATCCACCATGTTCAGAGTAAATAAAAAGTATTTTTTTAAAAAGAAATCCTAACGTAATTTACTAAATATAAATTACTTTAGTTTAACCATAAAAATTATAGCAGGTTTTTACTTAATGCCATCTCGGGTACACCATAGAAAACAAAGAGTTAAAAGTAAATTTTTAATGGTGGTATGAGTTGAAATGAGAATCTCGATAACCAAAGATTTTAATTAAAAAATTACACATTTCATGCCAGTTTTTTTACTCACTTATCTACTGGAGTACCTTTGTTTTTCTTAATTTTAATTTCAAGCCTTTCCTATAGCTTATTTCATTATTTACCCAAATGTCTTGATCTCAGCTTCTCATATTATTTAAAAAATAAATTAACTCTAATAATTAAGTAGAGTACAGAAATATTTCAATTTTGTTTAGCCCAAATAAATTATTTTTATAACATTTTTAAAGTGCAATTTATAATATAAAATTATTTTTTTTACATTATTATTAACATTGCCTTAAATTTCATAAATGTATCATCTAATTAAAATTGTTTTAATATTATTTTATTTATTTCATTAATACTAAAGAAAGTTTGTTTAATTAAATTTACCCCAAAAGTTGTTCATTACAAAAGAAAAAAAAATTATGCACACATAAATGAAAATCTGATCACATATTAATTACAAAAATGTAACTCTTCTTGAAAATGTACAGTTTTGAGTAAAGAAACGTTGAAATCGAGAAATGACATTTTCCTCACAAACAGAAGATTTATTTAGACAGAAGGACTAAATCTGATCTCTAGCAGTACATTGAAAAGTCAAGTAGTCAAACTTTGTATAATCACTGGGAAGTTCATAAAATACAATTTGTAAAAGAAGTACTGAGCAAGCCAAACAATATATATTGAACAATTTAAAATGACACCGGTTAGAGTTAAATAGTTCTCAAAAGAAATATTTTTATGAACTTTCAAAAGCAAACAGATCCTGTAAATAATAATGTTTATAAAAATTAAACAGGTAATTTTTAAGGGACAGGCTCATGTATGTAATAATTTTTATGAGGTAATACAAAGACTCTCTAACAAAAATTTGTTTTATAAGTTATGTTAATAAAGTGGGGAAAATAAAAATGGCTGGCACCATTTATGAAAAAATATGAATAAATTGGGGCATTAAGATTTTCTTGTTGGTGTGAATGTCTTCTTCCAAATTTGCAGGTGTAAATGCTACTTCAGGTGGCTTTCTAGATTTGAAGACGTTGGTATGCAATAGCTCACTGAAATTATTTCCATTTTGCTCATAACTTCACAAGTTATATCTACCATGAAGAAATTAAACACATGAAACCAAACTGAACACAAAATTTTCTTTAAAAAGTTAATATTTTAAAAAAATAGCAACACCAGTCCTTACATAGATAATGTTATGTAAACACTAAAGAAAATTTAATAAAAATTACACTGAACAAAAAAAGAAAATTATTTAAGATAGGAACATGTATGTTTTATGTATATATCACAGATGTTTTCACCGTACTTTACAAGAGCGCAAAACAGTTCACAGGGTTAACTCACCATTTTGAACTTAAATAATGAACATGAATCGGGTGTAAACAAATACAGCTGGTCATCTGACATCCCAAGTTTCGTAACTGAAGGAATGAAAAGGGATTCAGGTGAAGCCCCTTGTCACAATTGAACAGAAATCGCAGCTACACATTGATCTTCTTTCCAATGCAATATTAAACAATTTGATGGTACAATACAGTCACAGTGATGGTTAATATTTTGATGTACTTTTAAGATGTGCGTGTCGCTATGTGGATACATTACCAAAAATAACATTAACAGGATTGGCTCAGGTATAGAGTCATCATGTAATTGCATTAAACTTAAAAATTAGATCCATATATGGTAGTCAAAAGCAATGATGACATTATGTTAAATCAGGCAAATTGTGCAAAAAATGTGAACATTAACAGAATTTTTTTTTTTTAAAGCTATGTCGACTAAAATGTTAGGACATTTGCAGAAAACTAAATTTCAGTTGTTGAAAAGCCAATAATTTAAAATTTCTCATTAAAATGAATACACCTCCATCTGTTTCAGTCCTGCCTGTAAGCCACAATTCATTTAATAAAGTACTAAATTTTAAAATCCTAAACAACTTGACACATCACATTATGGCAGTAGGTCAAATGTTTCTGCATACAAATCATGTGGAAAACTCATCTGTCCTTTCAACGACTCAAGCATCCTTCTATGCTCAACACCCAATTCACGAAGACTTGAGATGGACATCAACAAGCGAGGGAACAGACCTCCTTCATCTTCATGAGACGCACTGATTTCTGACTGGAGGGCTTGAATCAACAGCTCTTGAAGTCTACTGACTTTTTCACGATTTTTTAATCCTGGGCGATCTTTTCAATGAAAATAAAAAAAAATGTGTTTAGAAAATGTTATTTTTTTTTAAAAAATAGAATAAAAAGAAAGGCATAGTTAACCGTCCTTAGCTGATATAAACATTTCTAATGGGAGGTTCTTTCAGTTAAGTTTTGTAATGTCTCCCTCAGTGGTTCAACTTCAACCTTTTATTGTTAATATGTATTAGAAGTCATGAGATTAATCTTTGAAAAACATGATGTTCAAAAATAAATAAAACATTACAAATTAATCCAATTAATTTAAGATATCATGATACTATAATCTGTTGTTTTAAATGCATGATCATCACTATCACTTCATGCTCACGTGGAAATTAAATTTATTTTGTTTAATTACAACATTTTATTGCCTACTTTATTTTTAATCATGACCAAAGAATTTAGATCTTAATGAATTATTCTAACTAAATTTTTTTTAACTATTCACAAAGTTAACAAATTTTAAGCAGTTAAACATCAGATGAGATAAAAAATCACCCATTTCTAAAAAAAATTAAAAAGTTAAAACAAGGATTAATTAAGCGTCTTAACATTCCTATTTTATTTCACTAACATTTCCCTTACCAGGAGATATGAGAACAAGAGCACTAAACAAAGCCTTTTCAGAGTCTCTGAGGCTAAATGCATTTAAACGGTTGGAGAGGTTAAAGAGAAGCTCTACAAAATGTTCTCCTAATGGAAAACCAAGCTTCATTTCATCCCGCATGACAATTGAACTGTTCCCCAATAGAAAGATTGAGTTGGTTTCTGCATCAATAAATGGAGCACAAACAACACAGGCCACCTGAAATATAAAAGATTACTTTGATTACAAAAAGAGCTGGAAATGCTTAAGGTGGCATAGTACAGTGCTGACCAAACTTTCCACAAATTTGGGCAGTACAAGGTTCACTCTAATATCTATATATATAAGTCTCCCAATGATCCAACACCAAGCAAGCTGTCTAACCCCACCTACCAATCAGCTGCCAAGAAAATGTAGTGCACAGGGTGGAGGGTCATCGAGACCAACGATGCATTCAATCGAGGTCGATTATGCTGTTCTTTCAGAACAACAGAATAGCATGCATTTTGTAGTGTAGTGGTTATTACATTCGCCTAACACGCGGAAGATTGTAGGTTCAAACCCCAGCAAAGACATTACTTTTTTAATTTTTAAAAATGTTTGTGTTTGTACCCGTTCATTTCCCACTTTCTTTTTAAACATGACTTTGCAACATGGCTGTTCATTCATGTTGTTCTGATTTCTTTGTGACGTAGTTTTTGTCTGTTCTCCCCCCTTAATTTCTTTGCACTATTTATGAGCAAGTCTGCGGCATATGCTACCCGCGAGCCCCATCTAGTCATTAATAATTATTGAATATTTAGCATTCTAATCTATTAATGCTTCCTCTCTCAAAAAATTGCTGCCAGATTCATTAATGATGAATATTCAAAATTGAAAAGAGTAACACCATTAGTTAAAACCTCAAACCTTGAAACACTAGAGGATAGAAGAACAAAGATTATCTAATACCAACTTCAGATAGACAGAGGGATAAAAACACTTCTTATTCTTTATTTTTAAAAAAGTACTAATTCTCATTATTCCCATGGGGCCACGTGGAATGGGTTGCCTGGCCAAACCAGGAAAACCAACACACAATAAACATTTATATTTCTAATACAAATGCAAGACTAAACATAAAGCATGGATAAACATAGGATGCAATTATCTTCTGTATAGAAGAAGCATCTGTAATAGGTAAAATAATGTATTCTAGTGTAAACATTAAAACCTTTCTTACTTACCTCAAAACAGCCTCCTTTAATCAGACTTATTTGATCATCCTGATCTAAATCTGCAAACCCTGGGATCTTTTTGGCAAAGCAGACAACATCTTCAATAGTTCTGTTCAGCCTCATTTGAAAATGATGCCAACACATCTCACCTGGACTTGCACCCTATTTTTAAAAAATCAATACTAATTGTAATTTACAAATTTTATAAATAAAAATTGATTTGGGGTTTATAAAAGAGCAACTCAGTTTGAATGAAATTTTGCAGCTGAAAGCTTTTTTCTTTTAATTTTAAACCATTGAAATAAAAAAACATCAAGTAAAGACAAGAATAAGTAGCAGTCAATTAAAATTTTTAAAGAAGGAATGTTCTTATTTGAAAATTCTCAAGTTTACATTTAAAAAATACTCAATGAGCAAACTTTACAAATTTTATTTCACTTTTATCAATTTTTTTTTGTTTTTGTGTTCAAGTGCTCTATTAAACTATTTAAAGTGTAGAAATAAGTTACACAAATTTTAATTACTATTTCATGAAAATTGTTTTTTTAAATACAAATTGATTTGGGGTTAAAAAAGAGCAACTCAGTTTGAACAAAATTTTGCAGCTGAAAGCTTGAAACACAAAAATACTTTATTTTAACCTTTTTAATGCACTTCTTAAATAAAAATCAGTGATTGACCATATTTATTTTATTTTTATTTAGGGCTTTTTTAGAATTCTCAATGGATTAATGAGTAGTAATATAGTAGTAAAACTTGTTTGCACACTTATTCTTAACAAGATCTTTATTTTTTATTTCTGATGATTATATGAGCAATTAAAACAATAAAAAAACCTCAAAAAATACTTTTCAATAATATCCCTTTTCATTGTGAAAAAATAAACATTTTAAGAAGTTTAAAAATATATTTCTCAAGTTATTAAAGTAAAAGATTAATGATGAATTAAGTTTTTTTTTTAAAGTTTTTTAAAAAGTTTTTTTAAAAAAATATATGATTAACCTTGCAGTTGCAGCAAAAAAATGTTTATAAAACTACAGAAAATTACATAGGAAACAAATCTACAATATTTCTGCATTAATTCTAATTTGGAAAGTTAAGTTATGATTTTTCTTTGAGGAAATTGAAAAGAAAGCGGTAGTACACTAGATGATAATACATCAATAATATGAATGCCATCCCTGCCAAGTCGATACAATCAATGTATTTTAAACAAAAATTATGGATTGTTAAAAATGTCAAAGCCAATACTTGAATATTGAAGGAAGGCATTTTAACATATTTAATAATTTATTTAAGGAAGACAATGTAACCTGTTGCATTAACGGGGGGGGGGGCTGTTAATTTAAGGTTACTCAAAAGATTCCCGCCAAAAACAAATACATACAGTATAAATTTGAACTCATTAAATGGAAAAGACGTAAACAAGGTAAGGGTTAGCCTGACCGGACGTAACAAAACAGCGAACGTTTCGGCAAAGAGCCTTTTTCAACAAACATACATACAATACACAAATAAAACGAAAATAAAAATAAAAAATAAAATGAAGAAATTTAGCTGCGGTGAAATCCAAAGTATCCAAGAAAGTGAAACTGAGAGATGACAGAGCGAATTTATATAGGAAAGCAGAGAGTGGGCGGGGCAAACGCCTAGGTGGTCAGAGAAAAGACCACATTCATCCCATGTGGGGCGAGTGTACCGTGATTTTCTATTAATCTGTTTTCAATCTGGACCCGCGTGGGTGTGTTTGTGCACGAGACAATAGCTGTGACTGCCAGGTCCTTGACACCCATAAGGTCGCGTCCATTGAAGTGACGCGAGACAGGACACTGTTTGTCTTGTGTAATCGCCCTAATATGTTCAGACATTCGGCACGACAAAGATCGTCCCGTCTCCCCTATGTATTTCAAAGGACAGCGCTTACACACAATGGTGTAGACAACGTTGCGGCTAGCGCAAGTGAAACCATCCTTAATCATAAATAGCCCCTTAGGGAAGTTTATCTGTTCGGCTTGCACAACAAAAGGACATGTCTTACACCGAGGTCGGCCGCATGGTAAAGTACCCAGATGGTTGGGTGATGTGGGGAGGCGAGTGCGAACCAGAAGATCACGTAGATTTCTGTCCCTCCTAAATACAATTAGGGGTGGGGTGGAAAATATGTTGTTCGTCTCAGGGTCCGCAAGGAGGATAGCTCGGTTCTTCAGGAATTAGGGCTGTTATCGATTAAATTAAATTTAATCGTTAACTTTTGAAAAATTACCGATTAATTAATCGATAATTTTGTTAAACTAAAAATAAAGATGTATGACGTCATTAAACTGAAAATTTCAAGGGAAGTAAAATAACGGGAGAATTACGTTGCCATTAACTAATTTTTAAAACAGTTAGCACTGAAAACAAGTTAAATAACGTATTAAAGTTGAGGCACTTGAATGAAAATTTCAAATTAATTTTATAAATATAAAAGTAATACAGCTGTATAGAAATTGTTTGATGATTAGTACAAACATAAAGATCATCTTCTTATCCCAAGTTTTTCGAAAGCTATGATTTTTTTCTAAGACCTCATAATCTGTTTTTTCATTTTTTCGTTTTCCTTCATATTTTGTTCCCTTTTATTGCATTTTTTAAAACGCCCATAACCTAAGTATTTAATTTAATTAAATTTTAAACACGTACTATTGTTATGGGATATATTCAAAAATAAGTAGAATCCAGTTCAATATGATGTCAATGAATTTAAATATTGTTATTGTTAAATAGTTTTTAAAAAAAATGGTTTTAAAAAAATATCATTGTCCTTAAAAAACTGGTTATTTTAAAGTATACTCTTTCTGAATTCTCTTGACGGAGAAGTTTTGTACGTAAAAAATAATGATAAAATAAAAACTATTATTAATTATTTATTAAAAAAACAAAAACATTTTTCTATTTTATCGATTAAAATAATTTTAATCGATAAAATAATTTACCGATTAATCGAGAAATTAATCGGTAATTTCCGCAGCCCTATCAGGAATATTTCTTTGGCTTTGATGTTGTGTGGATGGTAAGTAAGAACCAGCTTGCTCCTTTGGTTGGTATCACGGGTGCGAGGTAAGAAGGCGTCGGCACGAGTGAAGTTTTTTACCCGCTGAAGCGCATGTTGAAGTGTGGCTTCAGGATATGACCTTTGTCTAAAAAAACTCCACCATTTCCAAAGCCTTTTCCCAAAAGTCCTCCTGAGATTGACAGTCTACGGAGTCGAAGAAGTTGAGAAAAGGGAATGGAGTCCTTACAAGTTTTGGGATGAGAAGAAGGGTAGAGAAGATAACAGTGGATGTCTGTGGGTTTGAAGTAGGCCGAAGTGAGGAGGCAGTTTTTCTGGAGAGTTACAGTGATGTCNAAATTGACAGAGAGTTCAGAAATTTGGTAGGTGAACCTAATGGATGGGTGGAAGGAGTCAACAAAGTTAATAAAAGTGTCCAGTTCACTTCTCTCCATATTAGTCACCCCGATACCGTCATCTATGTACCTCTTGTAGAATTCAGGGAGGCGACCAGTGTATTCCTGTTCCACTCTGTGTTCAAAGTGGCCCACAAACAAGCAAGCATAGCTTGGTCCCATTTTTGTCCCCATAGCGACCCCACTGATTTGGTCAAACAACTGGCCATTGAACTCAAACGAGTTGAGGGTTAGAACTAATTCAGCCAGCCGTAGTAAGGCGTGTGTGGGTATACTGGGGTGAGGTTGCCTGTCCAAAAAATATTGCACAGCCAGAAGGCCATCATTGTAGGGAATAGATGTATATAGGGAAGATACATCAAGGAGGAATAGATCATGTTTTGTGTCTGGAGTGATGGTGAGTGACTCGAATGTCATTAAGGCATGGTTGGTATCTTTAATGTATGTAGGGAGTGATGCCACTATGGGTTGGAAGACACCATCAAGGAATTCAGAAATGTGTTCAGTTGGACACGAACAAGCTGAGACAATGGGTCTACCAGGGTTGCCATCCGTGTGAATTTTGGGAAGCAGATAAAAAGAAGGCTTTCCCAAGTCACTGTCAAAGATGTGCATCCTAGATGCTGATTTGGGGAGAGCGCATTCAGTGATCAACTCGTGAATGGTTTTCTTGACAGTGGTGTTAATGTTTTAAGATGGGATCCGTAGCTCTTTTATGGTAGAACTGGGTATCGTCCAGTTGTCTCTGGGCTTCTTTGATGTATAAATCCCTATCCCACACAACAACGGCTCCACCTTTGCCGGTTTGATGACAATATCTTTCCGGCTGCGCAATGGAGATAAAGCCTTCAACTCAACTTTGGACAGGTTAGAATGACGGAGTCGGGGTAACAGAAGGTTACTCACAATAGGAAAGATGCCACTATTTTTAATGGTTGATTGGATTTGATTTTTAATTGACAAGTAAGCGTTTGAATAAGATCAAGGAAAAAAAAAGACAATATTACTTGATCAATATAGACAACTGAGATTTTCTTTAAAAGCCGGGGGGAAATATTTGTTATCTACCCTGTGCAAAGCCAACGTAGAATGAACTTGAAGCACTCCATTTTGACCTACTTTAAATGCCGTCATTTCATTGGTCATTTATTTGGGAGCCAACCGAAAAGTGCAATATTTATTTAATGCCTCTCTAATTCTTCAATCCCAACTATGCCCTAGTTTTTTATGTTAACTGAATAACAATGATAGGCTGGTACTGAAGTGCAAACGTCTGAAAAGAAGCTAAATTTAAAAAAAAAAACAACTCTTACGCGAGAAAACTATTTTTTAAAGCAACCATGGGACCATTCATTAGTCATTTGTCAGTATTTTAAATTGTAACAATTAGTCTTCATCATACTGCGTGAAGACTGCGTGGTTACTTGACTTATGCCTATGCCCAATATTTTGATGGATTTTTTAAAATAATAGAGATTGTTACATAAATAAAAGAAATCATTTTGAATAAAATAAGGGAATAGATTTAATTGATATTATTTCTTTGACATTTAGGCGGCAAGGCGACTCATCAAACAGTGGCGTACCTAGGAATTTATAGTGGTTTGGTGGTCCGGGGATTGGGGGGCTTTACCTCTTTTGGGGCCCCACATACAAATAAAAGATTTTTTAAGAGTAAACTTTAATAAAAATATTTTTAAAAAAGTTTTTAAGATACCACGTTTTGTGAACTAAAAAGAAGAAAATAAATTTTTTCTTGGGCTCTGTTGGAACTTCCCTTCCCCTGGGCTGAGCCAGAACTGTTTTGTTGGATGCACATTGTGGACATTTTGTACATACACACTCTTACACACCAAAATATTTTCGAACTAAAAACGTGGGG
>MUZC01001187.1:109931-171755 GCA_002072015.1 Radix auricularia | reverse complement strand
TGACATTTGATTAGTTATTCCATATAAGGAAAAATAGAATTTAATTCTACTATAATTAAGTAGAATTGAGTACTATAATTAATGAAATATTAAATTGTCATGTGAATCAAGTATGCATGCAAAATTTCATCAAAATTGGATGATCAGAAGTGGTTCAAAAAAGGAATTCAATTTTTGCCCCGGAAAGACAAACATCCAGACAAGAAAGCAAACTAAGAAAAACGTGGTAAAATAAGCTGTTTTGATTAGAGAAAAGACGTAAACAGGGTAAGGGTTAGCCTGACAGGACGTAACAAAACAGCGAACGTTTTATTCTGTGAGGAAAATGACATTATGTTTTATTAGGAAAATAATATTAAAAAATTAAACATTGTTTTTACTTAAGTAACAAAAACAAAATTCAAATTCATTGACATTATATTGAACTACTAATATTTAAATATATGTCCTAAAAATATTATTATTTTTTTCTATTAAATACTTAAGTTATAGGCATTTTCAAAAATGCCATAAAAGGGCACAAAATGTGAAGGAAAACAACATAGTGAAAAGAGTGATTATGAGGCATGAGGTCTTAGAAAAAAAATCATAACTTTTGAACCATTTGGGATAAAAAGATGATCTTTATGTTTTTGTTAGTCTTAAAACAGCTGTATTGCTTTTATATTTTAAAATTAATTTGAAATTTCAATCCAAGTGCCTAAACTTTAATGCTAACTATGTTTTTTTTTTAAATTTATACTGATTTTTTTAATATTTAAAATTTAAATGTTAAGTTACACTAAAGCTTGTAATATGTTAATTACTATATTATTTAGAATATTGTTAATTTTCATGTCTTTAAAACAGGGGAGATAAAAGCAACATTTTTGTTTAAAACTTTAGCGTACTTCTCTATTCTCCGAAATAAATTGAAATATCCCTTTGCAATCCAGTTGGAGTCAACGCCTCAAGAACAGTAATTTTTAGTTTAGTAAAGATTAGTCAAAGACTAGACAATGCGTCCAACCAATGCATATTGTTATCCTTCCAAATCTAACACAGTATTGACAATATGCTTTATTTTTTTTAAATTGAGTCAAAATTGCATACAATTAAAACAGCTTTTTAAACGAAATCTTAATTAACATTTAGATCTAGATCTACTTTTATACCGGAAATAAACTCGACTAGATTTCTTTTCCTATATTTAAAAATCCTATAGTTTCCCTATAGTTTATAGCTTCTTTTTCATTGCTGGAGATAGGTAGAAGAACATAAAAACAAGTGGTTGCTATTGACCACCAACCAACCCCCAGTCCATGGTTATTATTATTTTTTTAAAAATAGCATTCATGAATAAACAATAACAATTACACAGCTATAAAATCAACTAGGAATTATTAGTCACCGTAATATGGACCAACTGCCCAATCAAGTACGTCTCATTATTAGTCACCGTAATATGGACCAACTGCCCAATCAAGTACGTCTCATTATTTGGCCCCTTTATGGAATCATGAATGCTTTTTCATTTTAGTATTATCTTTCCCTTTATATAAACTCTTCGTTTGTTGCATATATCTAGTCTAACAGGGACTATCCTCACTGTACGACCAGGAGTGACAGTATCCAGAGGCGTCTCTAGGGCAGGTGTCACCCTGGGCGGTAGCTCATGGTGTCACCCCCTCACGATTTAACCCATGAACTCCTCATAGTTTTCCAGTGCCAAATAACGGGAATATATAGAATTTTACAGTCTGATGTGACTCCCATGATGGTATCTCCCGGGCGGCCCGCCCCCAACGCACCCCTTTCGTGATGCCACTAACAGTATCATAGATTTTTAAAAATACCACGACTGTTACTGGTCAGGTCCGAGGAATATATGTCCCCTGTAATATGTGGCCTGGGCTCGGTGGTGTAGCGGTCTAAAGTAAAGAATCCCTTTAAAACTATTTTTTTTCATTATCATGAAACACTGGAATTAGAACGTTTTTGAACTGCAGCTTCGGTGACACCCCCACCCCTAAACTTTTTTTCACTTCCAAGAAAATGCAAGTTTATAAAAATAAAATAAATAGATAGTTCCAGGTAGATACCAAAATTACCTTTGAAGGGAGATAAGCGATTGCATTAATATCTTTTTCTATTAATTATAATATTAACTTCAATTTTAAATTATTTATAATAATAATTAGTTATTAGTTTTAAATAATGAATTTTATTTATTTTTATAAAGTTCAGTTTTATTTGGAGAATATTTTTGCCTGTAATACCAATGCATATATTTGAATTGTGCTGTTAATAATAGTAACGAGTGTTAATTAAACCTTTACCCTTTGAAAGTTAAAAGTTACTTATTTAACTCTCTACAAAGGCCTACTAATATGTTTAGAATTTAAGCATTTTCAAGCGTGGATCTCATGTTAAATAAACATAATTTATACATAATCATATCAAATATATTTGAAGGAAAAATTCGTTTAAAGAGGTGTGCGGTAAGAAGTGACAGTTTTCATTAGCCCACAGTGTCAGTGAAATGCTAGTGTTTTTTCATGTCTAACATGTAGTTATGTCAACATTGGGAAGACAGCCACCCACCCCCACATAAAAATCAAGCGGGCCAGGCTACACTATCCTATTTCCAAACATCAACAACCAGGTACGTGTTTACTGTCCGTAGAACCAAAGGATTAATTAGTAGTTTACATTATATAACAGTGACCTCCTTTCAACGGCAAGTCGTAAAAAAAAAAAAGTCTCAATGAGTATAATCAAGTGAACAAACTGTCTTAATGAAATAACAAAGTATAACAGTTTCTATGCTGTAGATGAACGCCACGTGTAGTCATGATCAATTTGATTTAGCCAGGAAGCAGGCAGAAGAAAAGTCAAATAATATTTTTTCAAATAGAGAGAAAATCATTATCAAGGAATCAATTATTAAAATCAATTTTAAAAACGATCATCAATGCACATAAGAAAAAATAAATAAAAACAAAATAAGAAAACATATTATGAACCAACCCCAACAAAAAAAAAAAAAAGCACTAACAAGATCAAAATAATGAAAGATTCTTTAAACTTAAGCTAAGAAAGACAGCAAAAGTGGAACACCATATGTAATTTTTTTTTAAAAAACATGGCGTTTAATGTAGATAACAGTTATGATAAATACAGTTTTCTTATTTATGCATTTACCTACCTGATTGGCTGATTTCAAATGTTGTGATATTATCTTCCCAATGACATTATCCATCGTCATGTGACTGCTGTACTCCACCAGCTTTTGTCTCATCTCCACAAGTTTGGTTTTCAGGAAGGTGAAGGTTGTATTGTAAGAATCATTCAAGCGTGAGATCATGTAGGGGACCGTGAGTTTGATCTCCTCCTTACCCAAAGGACGTCCCATCAGTCCGTCACTACAGCCCAGTAGTTGCTGGGTAGTGAAGTTGTTGTTGATGCGCTGATGATGAGAGTTGGGCTGAATGGCCTGAACAAGGAGCTCAGCAATGGGCCGAGAGCAGTCACTCAAACTTCCGTTCCCGCTAAAGCCCGAGCCGCTGTCTCTGCGGTGCAGTGCCTGGGCCAGCATCTGGGCACGCGATGCGATGTCTTGAGACATGGGCAAGTTGTAGCCTGACGCTCCCCGGACTCTGTCCGAGTTTGTCGTGCTCGTAGCGGCCACCTGTTTTATGACTGGGGAGACGACACACGAGTCCGGTGTGTTACTGCTTACATTGTTGTTATTACTTGTAGCGTGGTTATTGTTAGCATTACGACGGCGTTTGGGTTTTGGTTCAGAATTACCTCGTTTGTTGACAGCGGATGTTGGGGCCAGTGGTGGTGATGACGAAGATGATGGCGTAGACATTGCAGATGCCTCGCCGTTGTCATCAGGATTGGTGTTTGGGATGTACGGCCTCTTCTTTATGGGACTTCTGATAAATTGCTCCACGGCTGAGACTTTTTTCCGAAGATCAAGACTTGTATTATTTTGTACTATCACAGATGGATAATTATTGGCCATTGAAGGCAAGTCCTCCGTGTCTCCCTCTGTCATCACCAAGTTCTGCGGCACTCCAGAGTTGGAAGACAGCACTGTGGCAGTGGTGGGGACAGACAGAGAACGGGAGAAAGATGACGTGGGCGTCACAATCGACTGAAGAAGAGAGGTGGCTATGACACGCGAAACTGCTCCTGAATTTGATGGTAGCGCTTCAAACTGACCAATAGGCTCCATCCGTCCATCTTCTGTCTTGATAAACACCTGGCCAGAAGAAGTTGGTATATTGTATATTTGATTCTGGGAGCGCACTAAATTGTTGATGTATGTTGTAGTCGCAGAAACTAAATCTCCCCCGTAAGCCCTGCTGTGAGCTGGTAAGATAGTCCGACTTATGCTAGAATCCCCAATGTCCCCATGAGGACTTTGAGTACCTGTCTGGCCTTGTGAGGAGGTCGGACGGTGGATCATGATGCCAGGGTTTGAAGCACCAGAAGCTAGAGATGTCGGCCTGTGTTCTGGGTTAATGCCTAAAGATGGCGAGTTGCGCTGTACTTTCAACATGAGCGGCTGGTCCTCTCCGAGGCCACCAACGCCGCTGGACTCTGACACAGCCTGCTGCATCAAGGTTAAAATTTTGTTTTTTAGGTCAGGGTCATTGAGGCCCAGCTGGTTCTGAGCGGCAACTCGCAAGTCCATATCCGACTTGCTCATCATGATAGCCTGGTGGTCAGCAACCATGGGTTGACCAATGAGCTGACCACTGACTGACCTTTGCTTAAGTAACATAGACAAGGCAGCCATTGACAGCTGTGGGTTTGGTTCAGGATTCTGTGGGGTTTGAGAGTCACTGCTGCTGAGATTCTAAAGAGGAAAGAAATGCATAGTTCAGATCATTTTGATCCAGATAAAGGTCAAGTTGGGGGGTGGGGAGAGGAATAAGTTAAAAGTGGGTTTTTAAGCGTGTTTAAAAAAAACAGAAATGAATCTTTGAAAACTGAGCATTAGAACAATCTCAAACCACTTTAAACATGATTATAATGTACAAAGAATACGCCAAGTCATTAAGATATCCTTTCATGATACTGCAATTTTAATATCTCAATTTTCTTCATAAGGGTATTGAAGCACAATATTTAATGATGATTTGTAAACATCTTTCTTTGAGAAAGTTTGTATCTAAAATATCATCAATTATTTTTTGTATGAACACGTGAGTACAGCAAATTACTGAACTCTAAGACTGTCTGTCCCTGTCATTTGTATACCCTGCAATTTCTTAATAATTTTTTTGTTGTTCTGTTCGGAATCCGACTATAAACTTAATGAATTGAATATCTCTACTGCAAAAAGTTTTTTTAAAGCAGCTTTTATATGAACATTATTCTGAACTGTTATGACTTGTGACTTGCTACAATATAAGTGTTAGATTGGTACTGTCATAAATCCAACTTACAGATGGAGGTCTCTCTGCATTTGCTGAAGTGACCACAGCGTTGTCAACATTCAAGCTCAGTAAGCCGTGCAATGCCTGCTCTGTCGCCTGCTCTGTCTGTGTGTCCTCGATGTTCCGGATCATTTCCCTCATCTTCCTGGAGCGTCTGCCAAGCTTGGCGGCTGTTGAGCAAATGGCAAGATGAATCAATCATTTTGTTTTGCCTATTGACCAGCGGTAGGTCCATTTAGTTGCTAATAAGTGTATTGATTGTAAGACTGTCCCACTGCTTTGACCGACTGGCCTTTTATGCATAAATGTCTAGTATCCCTACAGATGAACATGCTTGATACACAGAATATAAGCCATCTCAAGAATGCAATATGCTGTAACTTGATACACAGAATATATTTTTCCTATATTCTGTGTCCTTGTTTGTTTTTGTCTTTCACTTCTTTTCATTTTTTATCACATAGACTCTAACATGTTTTAAGATATATGTAAGTAATTATTTATGTTATTGTACTTTGTACTGATGAAGGCCTGAGCCGAAACGTTTACTATTATTTGTATTAGTTAATAAATAAAGCTTAAATTTATTGTTTTCTTACACAAATTGTTTGTGTAATTTGTTTTTTATGTTGAAGTAATAATAAATGACTGATGTCCAGTGAGAAGAAAATAGCATAACCACCTGCCCCAGACATGCCTTGATCTTAAAAGTGTGTGGATTATCAGGTGGGAGCCATGTGTGTTGATTATCAGGTGGGAGCCATGTGTGTGGATTATCAGGTGGGAGCCATGTGTGTGGATTATCAGGTGGGAGCCATGTGTGTGGATTAATAAGTGGGAGCCATGTGTGTGGATTATCAGGTGGGAGCCATGTGTGTGGATTAATAAGTGGGAGCCATGTGTGTGGATTATCAGGTGGGAGCCATGTGTGTGGATTAATAAGTGGGAGCCATGTATGTGGATTAATAAGTGGGAGCCATGTGTGTGGATTAATAAGTGGGAGGCGTGTGTGTTGATCATTAAGTGGGAGCCATGTGTGTGGATAATCAGGTGGGAGCCATGTGTGTGGATTAATAAGTGGGAGCCATGTGTGTTGATCATTAAGTGGGAGCCATGTGTGTGGATTATCAGGTGGGAGCCATGTGTGTGGATTAATAAGTGGGAGCCATGTGTGTTGATAATTAAGTGGGAGTCATGTGTGTGGATTATCAGGTGGGAGCCATGTGTGTGGATTATCAGGTGGGAGCCATGTGTGTGGATTAGTAGGAATTGGAGCCATGCTTGTGAATTGTCAGGTGGGAGCCATGTGTGTTTTGTATCCTCACCTGCCCTAGACATGCCCAGTTGTAGACATTTTTGCAGACGACAATACTGGCATCTGTTCCTGGTCTGCATGTTAATGTCACAGTTTTTTGTGTAGAAACATTTCTTCCTGGCAGGATCTCCGACATTTTGTAAGGCTCTCCTGAAGAAACCCTTAATACAGAGAATTAGGCAATTACATTAGTTGAAATATCCAGCTGCCTTGACTATATAACCATTGACATGCATTCTCTTGTCAAACTTGACCACAAAATTGACATGCATTCTCTTGTCAAACTAGACCACATAATTCACATGCATTCTCTTGTCAAACTAGACCACATAATTGACATCCATTCTCTTGTCAAACTTGAACAAATAATTGACATGCATTCTCTTGTCAAACTTGACCACATAATTGACATGCATTCTCTTGCAAGACCTACATCTTGATGATAGAAACTGACTAAATGTGACCAGCCTGAAACTGTTAAACTTATATTCTCATTAAAAAAAAAAGTATGTGAATTCCTTAAAGTTAAAGCTTTTCTGCTAAGATGCAAAAGTATTTTATAATTGTGTGCAGCGATAGGTTCATTCTGCCATAGTTTATGTCTGCTATAGAAGAAGAAACTCATCGGCTTTAAATTAAATCCTCACACAGAAGTCGATGAGGGGCAGAGTGTTAAAATTTTTAGTTAACGTGGAAAACTGTAGGTGGCACCACTAGTGTTGCAGCTTACGATGGTGTCACCTCATCCAGCATGGGCCTTCCACCCCGGACTAATTCTCCGAACAGGGGTGGATTAAGATTTCCCGGGGCCACTGGCTGCTGTTCCACCTGGGGCCCGGTCCAGCCACTTTATTATACAATATAATGAGTTTGGGGGCCCTTTAGCCCAATCAGCCACCCTCCCAATATGCCCCTGTCTCCGATTTATTAACCCCCGATCCCCGACTTTTGTGTTTAAGCGACGCCCGAAACCAATAAAGGTCAAAAACGTATTTCAATATTTACTAGTACTTACTTACATGACATGACAAAGTACTAATACATTAGTAGCTTTACACTTAACACGAGTAAACTATAAACAAACAAGAACAGCGGAACAATCTTGACTAGATCTATAGTGAACATGTCTCAAGTCAATTAGGAAAAGTTTTGTGCCACCAAATATTAAGGTGAATACAGTACGGTAATATTTGATAAATGACTTTAACACCGTCGACGAAGTTGCGCTAGCTTCGCTCTCACCGCCAAGAGACTTTCAAACTTTTAACGGGCCAATGACACACCAGGATATCTCGTTGAAGTGAATCATTCGCATATGGAGACCCGGGGCTCACGAAATAAGTTTCTAGAGCATGTTTACATCCCCTACCCTGGGTTGATCTCACTAGCATCATTAACTTTTAAGTCCGTCGATTGCTCTGCTCTAATAACCAACACGTTGCACAACCGTCACTGCATGTCAAACATAATTTAACCCAAAGGACTGTCCAGATCATTAGCGGCGTTAAGTCTCATGCCTGGAACCAGTGACATGATGTGTCCAAAAAAAAATCTAAAAACAAAAATATTTTAAACTGCGTACGAGCCGCATTTGGTCCCTAAACTTTACGCATTAATTGTTAGCGCTGTCAAATCTATCAACTCTACTCATCTACAATAAGTCAATAAGATAAACGTCTTAATGAGTTAATTAGTTAATTAGTTGTTAGCGCTGTGAAATCTATCAACTCTACTCATCTACAATAAGATAAACGTCTTAATGAGTTAATTAGTTAATGAGTTAATTAGTTGTTAGCGCTGTCAAATCTATCAATTCTACTCATCTACAATAAGATAAACGTTTAAATGAAAACTGCGCCTGATAATTCCCACAAGGAACTTGTCAAACTGATTGCGCAATTTAGCGGAGAAACCTAAAAGTATCACGTGCATCATTTTATACCAACACGGACGCTAGAGATTTTTAACAAGCAAGCAAGGGTATTGTTAACATTCGGTATTGTCAACATTCGGGATTGTCAACATTCGGGATTGTCAACATTCGGGATTGTCATAATTCCTGACGGTCAGGATAGGATAAACATTAAAACGATATCTGGCGTAAATTTGGCGGCAATAGAAAGATGAAGGTCATTAGGCGATGGGGTTCATAGGGGGAGCGGGAGACGGGGAAGGGGGGCGCTGCTATAATTTACCTTGCAACCCTCACATGCCAGGACACCGTAGTGGACACCAGATGACTTGTCCCCACACACCAGACACTTGAGGTTGGTTTGGTTGGTCAGTTTGGACTGCCCGTTACCTGTGGGCACAGAAAAGACGTAAAAATAATATAGTAGTGGTAGGGGTACATGGCAGACGATTGCACAGTGTGGAGGCTAGAATTCGGGAAGTGAAAATACAACGTAGGCAAGGGATGATGGGTTGGGCTTGACTTTTTGATGTGCATGGTGATAGTCTCAACTAATGGGTCAGACTTGAGTTTTTGATGTACACGGGAATAGTCTCAAGTCTAATGGGCCGGACACGATTTTTTTATGTACATGGGGATAGTCTCAACAATAAAAGCAAAAGAGCGGACAAGGATTTAGAAATACATTTGGGATGTTATAACTAATGAGCAGGACATGACTTTTGTTGTACACGGGATTATTCTCAACTAATGGGGTATATTACCTTTTAAATGTATAAATTATAAATTTATCTAATAGAACGTATTCTAAAAACGTCACATGTATTTGCTTATAGTTTATAACATACGAGACATTTCAAAACAAACACCGTAACAACCAACGCCGAGAAAAGATATCTAAAATTGAACAGAGTTAAGAGCTGGTAGAGGCCGTCCAGACAGTACGTCAAGCTCGGNGGGGGGGGGGGGGGGGGTGTGAAAGAAAGTGCGACACTTTGTGACTGGGTGAGGGGGTCCAGACATATGTGACGTCACGATGTTTCATATTAAATTTGAATTATTTTGTTAATTAAAAAAAAACATTGATAGTGTAAGGTCCTTTAGAAGGGTTGGGGGTTCCCAAGATTAGTGACGAGGGGGGGGGGGCGGTTAAAGAGGTCGAAAATAGCGGGACGTACTTGTGGACGGCCTCTGAAATAAAATCTACACACTTGGTAGCCTCACCACTGCAATAGACGTAACTGACACTCGCCCCAGAAGTTATATTGTGTCAACGCATAAAATATAATCAATAATATTGATTTGTGAGTTACATGAAATTTTGAAGGGAAACATTATTCTCTACTCTTTCAGAAGCTATTTGGCATAGAACCATCTACCAACCAGGTGGCACAGAACAGTCTACCAACGAAATGGCATAGATCCATCTAACAACGAAATGGCATAGAACCATCTACCAACCAGGTGGCATAGAACAGTCTACCAACGAAATGGCATAGATGCATCTACCAACCAGGTGGCATAGAACAGTCTACCAACGAAATGGCATAGAACCATCTACCAACCAGGTGGCATAGAACAGTCTACCAACGAAATGGCATAGAACAGTCTACCAACCAGGTGGCATAGAACAGTCTACCAACGAAACGGCATAGATGCATCTAAGAACGAAATGGCATTGATCCATTTACCAACGAAATGGCATTGATCCATCTAACAACGAAATGGCATTGATCCATCTAACAACGAAATGGCATAGATGCATCTAAGAACGAAATGGCATAGATCCATATACCAACGAAATGGCATAGATCCATTTAACAACGAAATAGCTTAGATCCATATACCAACTAAATGACATTTATCCATCTAGCAACTAAATGACATAGATCCGTATACCAACTAAATGACATTTATCCATCTAACAACTAAATGACATAGATCCATATACCAACTAAATGACATTTATCCATCTAACAACTAAATGACATTTATCCATCTAACAACTAAATGACATTTATCCATCTAACAACTAAATGACATAGATACATATAACAACGAGCAGCCATGGAACCATCTACAAGCGAAAGAGCATATATTATTACGATCTAACAAAATATATATTTTTTAAAATCCTTCCAACGAAATGGATGTGAAAAGATTTATAGACGAGATAGATCGGATTTGTAAATGATGATACAGGTGAGATGACATAGAAGCGTTTACAAACAGCTGGCATGTAAAAAGATGTACACGGAAATAACCTTTCTTGTCACATATAAAACTAACTGTACTTAAATATAAATGATAAATGTTGATTATTCCAAACATTGGGGTTAATAAAGACTTGATCTTTGTGGTGTACCTTGATAACATACATTCTTATCTATCGTATACAATACAGTCAATACTTCTGTACAGGAATTGCGTCCTACACTTACCCATGGTTTATGTCTAGTCTTGCATCTATATAATAATAGAAATTTGAATATTTTTAGTGTGTTGGTATTCTTGACAATTGTTCATGCCATCCATTAAGCCAGACGGGAATGAGGATAGTTATGTGTTTTGCGAATGGAACAAGAAACGTTTGTTTAATGATTTAATCTTATGTCAATGTCTGTCTGCATGCTCTATTAGAACAGGGCTGGCTAGACCTGGAGTAACTGAGAGCGATTATAAAATGTATAATTATAATATACAAATTGTTGTGAGCCGCATTACCACTTTGGGTCATAAAACCTGGCTTGGACATCTTCCAGGAATCCTAGTAATGCATACTTCCTACATTGTACAGGGGACAGCAATGTGAACACAGAAGAACCGCATACGGCTTGAGAGCCGCAGTTTGGACCCCGTTGTATTAGAATTAGATAGTTGCATTGCAGTTCGAAGCTAGAACTTTATGACTTATGCATTATTACTCATTTGCTCTTTGTTCCCTTATCCTCTTGTGTTACTATTTTTAAAGCATTAATTCTAATCTAATCTTCACTTAAGGCAAAACGACAAAGTCGCCTAGCTTGTAAAATCCATTACAAAGCCATTCCATAAAATTATTCCAATAATAAATATGTTCCTGATGCATTAAAAAAAAAAATCGTGCAGTGCAATACAAATAAACCCTACCTACTACCAGCCAACAAGAGATTGTTAAAAATAAATAAATAGTGTGTGTTGACCCAATTATAGGTGCATTCCTGCATTGTGTAGGCCGTAGAGCTTCCCATAACCCCAGTTAACTTGTATACTTGTTTGGCGGGTCATCGTCCAACCACAGCTTCTCTTATATCTACCAAATGATTTGAATTGTAATATTTTCCATTTAGTTTGAGGTTCGACAATAGAAATGCCCCCCCCCCACACACACACACACTTTGTCTCTTCTAGACAGAAAATACGACGGTAAACTGAAACGACCCAGAAATACGACATAATGGACCTTCAAGTACGCGTGTCTTCCCTGTGTCAGTGAGTCAGTGGAGGCAGCGAGGGTAAGTGCCACCAGCTTTCAAGAAAAATATCGACTATTGGCCGAAAAAGCCACTCTCTTCATAAAGAAAATAATGACCGCCTTTCCTGCAACCTCTTACTTAATAACTAGCGTGGAGTTTAGCCTTCCAATAAATATACTCACGAGATATAAGTTATGTAGCTTTTATTTCTATATTCTACAATAATTTATATTATATATTCTGGATTTTTCTACACATTAGTTGTTACTAGTTACTTGCTATTAACCATGGTTAGGTATTGTCTTTACTGGAGCATAATAAATTCTACTTTACTAGAGCTTAACTTAATAAATTATATCTATTTTGATAGCAAAACATTTTTAAAAAATCAATGAACATTTGAACCCTCTGGGTTAAAAAAGAATCTAAAACTAAAAGAAATACATGATGCACATCAACTGTTGGGCGATCGGAAGAAGGCGAGGACATGCCGAGCTGCGTGTGCTACGGTTTGCCCCCAAATGAATATCTGACCCGAACATGAAACGATGGCTCCCGGCAGACCTCGCATGTCAACTTACATTGAGACCACGTGGGCTTGCCACTTCGGACTTCCTAGAAAGAAAAAAATATATCATGCTGGGGGGGGGGGGTGATGCGGGCATTCAATGAGTTTGTCCGGTGACGTCATCCCCACAAGTATTTCCTGACGTCACCATCCACTTCACGAATGGGGTCAGGGCTGCTTGACATGGCGCCTTCATAAACCAGATCAGCGGTTCTCGTTGTGCGACGTGTTTTCGGGTGTTTTCAAAAATGCGAGTGAGACTGCAGTCAGGCTTATAGATAAGTAGGATAACACATAAACAGGGTATGAGTGAGCCTTACAAGACGTCAATGTTTCCGTTTTTGTGACGTCTTGTCAGGCTCACTCATAACCTGTTTGCATGTTATCCGTCTACTTTTGGGTGTTAAGAAGGGATAGAAATAGTAAAGATTTATTTCAACTATCAGGGGCAGAATTCATTTTAATGTACTCAATGACAGCTTGCCCAACGGAAACATGAACTAAAACATTTGGATTAAACTAGCTTTTAAGGGATTTAAAAGAAAATCATAAGCTAAATTAAACACGCTGAGAAATTATGCTTTGCTTTGTTAAGCAGACATCATTATAAGATTACATGTATGGTCTGAATTCTGAACTTATGTTACAAGATTCTATACGGTCTTTGGTTTGAATTAACGCATGCCAAAAAAAACAAAAACAAACCGTCTCCTAAAGGAATTTTCCTTTCCTATAAAGTATAAAGTTCATTATTGAAGCTTCATTTATTTTACTGTTTAATAGACTGCAGCGAGATTGTTGTTCCCAAAAATATATATGATATGCACAAAAGAATGCACCTGTCTTTTTTTTTTTAAATCAAGTTATGTATTAGTTTAAGGATGGGGTTTTACAAACCAAGTCCTAAAACCAATGACAATTAAAATAATTAATATTAGCATTAGGAATAGAACATTGGTCGGTAAATAACCCAAAAGTATCGTAAAAATTAGGGGGGTAGGGGTGTGCCGGAATCCGGTTCCGTCGGATTTTGCACTACCCGGTGAAATTCGGTTCCGCCGGATTTACATGTATCCGGAACAAATGGAATCCGGATTTCACCTTTGCCAGATTTTGTGACTCACCGGATCATAATCTGAAATAAAAGTAATTCTCTTTCCCGAATTCCACACGATCACGATACATTAATCGATTGTTTCGAGCGTTGAGCTTGTTTAATGTTTAATATTCCGAGCATACCAGAGGCTAGAGTCAGCACAGCTAATAGTGGCCAATCGGCCTAATCCCATACATGATAGTGCGGGGATGAGTAATTATTATTCGTGACGTCATCTTAACCGCAATCACCAATGACGTTGTAACAGAAATAATAAGCAACTATACTGCCCAAGCGCCTGGCCGCCACCTTACCAAGCACGGCAGACGACCATCAAATTGCGTCAAGCCAGCAGGCCTGTGCCGACCTAGCCTATCTATGAATACTTTTAGGGACATTGCGCCATCTCTGATTGGCTGGTCGGTTACCACTTGGTTACCTAACGCTCTTTGGCGCGGCTGTTACAAAATATTTCGCCACATTGAATGCTTGAAATTGAAGTCGAGTTTATACTAAGGTTGTTAAGACCGCTCGTTTTTTAGGACCGGCTAACAGTGATGGTTAATTGTCTTTTTTAATATTTTATTTTGAGGACTCGTAGTTCACCGGTCTAAATATGAGAACCGGTTCAATCGCTCGTTAAAGTTAGCGCGGCATTTTTCATTAGTTTCAAAAACCAACGCCTCGCCCCGTCCGTTGTGACGTCATGTTTACCTCTCTTGTGTGTGATGCGGTCAGCTCAGTCAAATCACGCTTTAAAATTAATAATAAAATTATAAAGCTACGGAGTGAACAATGATGATAAAATGGAATTAATTTTTTAAAAACATTATTTTTCGATCGCCAACTCGCCAAAATAATTGAATTTTGCGGCGCACACGTTTCCCCTCCCCGTTTTTTCTGTTCAAATAAGGTTTGAGCCACACTCGCCGTACTATTAATGTGGTAATCAAATGCCGTTTACTAGCAGGAAAAGTGTCACTAAAAGACCGAACTCAAATTTGTGGGCCGATTAATCACCCGGTATCTTTGCTACGCCTTTCAAATACCTATCGTAATATAGGTACATGCACTTCACTAAGCGGCATGCGCCGATAAGTTTTTTGAATGCATGAAACAGACTATAAACCGGTGATCAGAAAATGCAGATAGGTCACGGGGTCATGTGCTTTTATAGCTTTCTTTGTCTTTATGAGACACAGACTATAATTAATATAAATAGAAACAGCCAAAATCCGGAATAATCCGGATCCGGCGGATTTCGCATAAAAACGGATCCGCACACCCCTAAGGGGGGGTGGGGTACATCTACTTCTATCAGTGATAAGTAAATAAATTAGAAATGATTGGTATTTTCAACCAAATAGTACTTTACTTACTAAAACAGTTAAAAAGCAGTACCCTAACGAATGACTAAAATAAATTGTTAATAACCGTTAAAATTACACAATTTTCACACATTGAAATGTGCAGCATTATTGAAAGGGAATAGTCTCAGCGGTAAATACGGCAATTGACGTCCGGAAGTATTTTATATTTTATGTATTTTTTAAAAAATCAAATCTACTTCGCGTTTCAAAGTTGACAGTTTTCAATTATTTAAAAATGTACACCTCGGCTACATAGTTACTTTAAACTATACGTTTCCTGATGTTGTGCTTATTGATCCTCTTATTGTATAAATATTAATTGTTTAAGATATAACTTATAACTCTTTCCATTGATTGAGTCTAATTTTGAAATTTCCGACCAAAACAAATGTGCGTCTCCTAACCTCAATTTCGACAGAACAATTCAGTCAATTGACAATAGCTCAATTATGTAGTAGAGGGGTACATGTTCAATGTTAATAATTGAGAACTGTTAACATTGAAGAGGGAAGTAGACTAAAAATTATAAATAAAATATAGATTACTTCAGAACGTCAATTGCCTATTTACCGTCATAGTATAATACATAAATACTTACAAAATAAAATACTTATATTATTTTATTATTAATTGTTAAGCTTATACTTATGAAATATTTCATTTTTGACGGGTTTATAGTAATTAACTAAACTAACTAAGCCTAAGCCTAAGCCTATTTTAGCCTATACTACTAATTTTTTACTATACTATGACTATTATGCTTTTTTCCATTCAAGCATTACACAACTTTTTATAGCCCCACCCCTTATCTTCAACATGCTTAATCTACTAGACACGTGCCTATACTATTTATTTCAATGAACAAATTTGTTCTAACTGAAACTTTCTTTTCCCTTTTCCATTAACTTTATAAGCCGTGTAATGACCCAATTATTCACCAATCGTACCGGGAAACCTTAGGGCACACCGGCACGGCTGCCCCGCCCCATCAAACGCAACAAGCTTGTTGATTGGCTGTGTTCTGTAGTTGATGCGGCGCATGGTAGGCGGATCTTGTCCTTGTGTCAACAGCGAATGACCCAATTTTAACCACAGAATTGGCATGAACCCAAGAATTGCTGTGTACAAGCAAAAGAAATCAGAAATACTTGTTGGGCACACACTTTTGAAAAAATAAATGTTGCTGGGAGTGTCGCAAAAAAAAAAAAAAAGGGGGGGGGGGGTGTTACATTCTAATTTGGTTAAAACTTACTCTTAGTAAGTCTTAGACTTAGGGAAAGAGTCAGTTTTGAGTCTTTTTGGTGTGATAGTATTAATGCGGTGAAAAAAGATACCGACATGGCTACATGAGGAACGTGTAGTGCAGGCAAATACACAATGGATCTGACAGTATCTTGAAAGGATATTTAATTCTAATTATTAGACAAATAATAATCACCATGATTCATGAACAATAATCATAACATAACATGGCGTGCCATCGTCGATCGTGTTTAATTTTAAATTTTATTAATTTCCGAACTTATTATTTTTTAAAATGTTCCTCAATTTCCGAAAGAAACTCCTGGAAATCAGACTCACTTTATTTTTATAACAAGAGAGAAAGAGATGACTTCTTTATTGTTATAAACACATAAATATGGCAATTTTTAATCAAAATTTAAGTATGGAATTCTTTTATTTGATTTGAGTTATAGACCCAGGCTTTTGACATCGGGTATTTGTCAAATGAGAATAAATATGATTATGAACGAATTCCTGATCCTGTTTATATGGATGGAGTTATTATAATTACTCCGATGAAATGGACCGCTATAAAAATTTTAACCCTTAATTTTTATTCTCTCTCACTATTATAACAAAAAAATAATTTTAAAAGGGCTAATTATTCGGTCCACAATGGCGGCCCTCACGACCCTTTTCAAAACAAGCCGCCAGCTCTAATCTATATACAGCACCCCCCCCCCCCCACGCGTTTTTTATTATAAATACCGGCGCGCGATAAAATAACCTACATTCTTAGGGGAATGCCAAGTTGGAACCGAAATAATAATCCCACAACATAAAAATACGCCCAGCACTGCAAGTCAAACTTAGCCCCTTGAAGCCTTAAAAACCAGGTCAGGCTAAAAGGGGGGTGGGGAGAGGTCAACACTGAGCCCGTTCGCCATCAAGTTTGCGGCTGGCTATGACTTCACCTCGTTTCTGAGACTGGGATGTAGGTCGTGTCTCCATGCGCCTTGTTACAGGACGACGCGGATTGGGAATCGGCGATCGAGGAGTAGATGATAAACACAACACGCAGCGGTCGGGTACACACACATTTTTTAACTAAGATCCGACAAAAAGTGGGTCATCAAAAATCCCTTTCATAACTTTGTAACATGATTATTGCGCAATGGCAATCTAAGTATATTCATAATCTCGCCCGAAAAAACGACACTGACATTCCTACATATGCCTATAGTCTATAGATACTTTGGGAGTTTTAGATAATCAAAACTATTCAAACAGTATTCAGTATCGACATCATTTTGTCATTGCACGATTTACACAAAAATCGTAAAAATAAAGAAAGACACTATTTTGGACTAGAGACAAAAGTCTTCCTTTTCACAACCTTCACCGGGACTGATATTCATTGCCTGGCTAAAATATTCAGACTAAAATCTCAAATTTAAAAAATAATAATCTTAAAACAAATGGTCCTTTATATATTAGTGTTATTCTATTAAAATAATATAAGAATAAACTTGTCTTTAAATATGCCGCCCAACCTCCGCTATGCATTAGTTAATGGCGTGGGTTTAAGCGAAGTAGTGTAAAGTTAGGACACAAAAGAAGATCGGAAGAATATATAAAAAAAAACCTGGCCAAAGAAAGCAGGAAAGGAGAGAGACGGAGGAAAGAAAAAACTTCAACAAAATAGAAACCACTCCTTGGCTAGGACTGATCCAACCTGACTTATTTCCAACTCAGAATTAGGTTACCGGGTCAGGCCAGACAATATTGCACAACTACTGTAAAACTCGAACTAGTTGGCCTTGTTCTCCCCATAAATGTATTTTTTTAAACAAAAAAAATAATAATAATAACAGCATTACAGTATTACACTTGTAGGAAATATAACTAATAATTTATTAAATTACAGTTGACAGGCGCTTCGAATACTAGTTTTATTTTGTTAAACTCTGACATAAATCATGAATTAACTGAGGTAAAATTTTAGAACTATACACACATTTTTAAAATAAAAATTAAAGCTTCAATTTGGTTTTTAAAAAAAACAACAACATGCAAATGATAAAGGAAAAAAAAGGTTTAAAAAAAATCCTAGTTGGGGAATCTGAAAGACTCCTCAGTAGGTCGAGATTTTTGTGGTCTTCAACTGAAAGAGATGTTCCAGTAAGAACGTATAATGAACATTCGACATGTTCTATGGCCATAAAATATATACATCCTGTCATAAATTAATAATTACGATCAAATCACATATATTCTTGTATATATATACGAGCAACAAAGTCCGTCCAAGGACGTTCCGCCGTCGTTTCGGTGGCATGTTGTACATCCTCTCCAACGGCCCTCTCGACCGGCAATAAATGTTTTGTTTAATAAATGTGCATCACGTCAAAAATACTATTCATTATATTATAATAAATAACCCATAAAAACGTTAATGACTATAAATCGCAATGCCTACCACCGCTCATTAAAAAGTCACTTCTGGTTATTGTTTTTTTTTTTACTTTTTATATATTGGTTTATAAACTTATTAATATAAAATTAATTTGATTAAAAATTTTGTACATCAATGATATCCGGATACTATTTAGATCTGCGATAAGCATTTGCCAAATCCGAATAGTGCCAAAAATCTCAATACCAGGTCCGGATATCTGGTTGTCCCCTACTTAGTACAACAGGAATAGCATTTAATTATATCTGTGTTTATAAATTATCTCTATATTAGAAATATTTGACTTGGGCCATCACTTTCCACGTAAAATTCACACATTAATTACATAATTATAATTAATAATTAATATATGTATCGCAAAGGAATTTAACAAAATTCACAACTTCATTTACACGTTAAAAATATTAAACTCCTTGCATCGTGTGACATTTGTAAAGACAGATTTTTTACGTATCTATCAAATAAAGAAAAAGCCCGTAAACAAGCCACAGCTCAATTTAATATGCGTTCACAAAAATGTGCGCACCTTAGTTAGACAACGCATTTTTTCGAAGCGCATCGCTCATAATAAAGGCTTGGAACAAAAATACTGCACAAAAACTAACTCGCTTTGGACGTCCGCGTATACTTGCTCCAGTGTTGCGAAGTCGGGGGAAATTTCCCTAATCGTGGGAATTTTTGAGCCAAATTTTGAGAAATTGGAATTAGGGAATTTTTAAGGGTTTTGCCTAAAAAAATGGGAATTTTTGAGATTGACCAATTTTAAAAATTAAATTCATTCTTGAATGAAAATAAAATTAATTAATTTGAAACATGCTCATTTTCAAATAAGAAATACATGTGTTTTTATGTGGTGGGAGGCTCTTTGACGTAATGTTTGTTTATTTTTAGCGTGTGTAGGTTTTTTTTCAGATCTAGTTTTTTTTTCTGACGTTTTGGCAAGGTTTTCCCCAACATTGTCACTGACAGTTTAAGGTTAGATTGTGTAAATGTATTACCATTAAATGATATAATTGATTAGTCTGAGCCCGAATCATCATAAAATGTTTGTTACATTTATAGGACCAAATCATTTATACTATGTAAATATATAACAAACTATGTAACCATGTATGATTGATTCATTATTAATAAATTTCAAAGCATTCATTTTAAAAAAATATTTTAATCAATCACAGACAAATTCAAATTACCGGAGTATCCAAATAACTTTTTAAAAAAAACTTCTTAATGTTAAAATTTAAAAGTATAATCTATATTTTGGCTTTGTAGCCAAGTTGTTAAATAAAACGTATAGATTATATAAAAATTGAAAGTACTCTATTAAGAATTGCCTTAAAAATGCAGAAATATTTATTATTTTTTAAGTCCAAAGTCATTAAAATGAATGCGAAAGCATTTAATTAAAGTTGCCACTTTCTAGGTTTTTCCCAAGTTTTTAATGCATGTGGGAATTTTTAGCCCAATTTGGGAATTTTTTGACTCCTGCGTGGGAAAATCTGGCACTTAGACTTCGCAACACTGACTTGCTCAATTTTTAAATCCTTTATATCTACTATTTACTTCACCGTCGGCTCTATCTCTTGGTCCGTCCGTCGGGCGGGCGGAAAAACAAAAGTAAAAAATTTCCCATGATGCTATCGAGCTGAAATTTTGCACATAAACTTGTGTCACCTAACAATGTATTGTATCAAAATTTCAGATCGATCGAAAGTACCGTAATAAAATTAATGCATTTTTAGTTTATCTCTATATAAATATATTATAGATTATAGCCATCTGTTGTTGACATCCACGAGTTAGCTGAGTTCAGTCCAAACGATCGGTGACCCCACCCCACCCCAATTTTAGACCATTTGGAAGTTAAGTCACTTTCATTCTGTAAATGTTTGTTTTGAATGTAATCAATACTTTTAGTTCTGCCCGGAGGAGACGGTGGCCCACGTGCTAGAGTGTTGCCCCGAGTTGGACGGGGCTTTAGATGGTGAAGTTGCAACACCTGCAGAGGACTACCTCTACGGCGATGCCCGAATGTTGAGGCTCGCCTGCGAAAAATTGAACCGGGTTTTAAGAGCCTAACGGCTCAACCCAACAGAGAATGTACATTCATTAGTTCTGTCTCATATATAAGGATTTATAGTCAAAAGCTTTGTTTTTACGGGTTGTTTTTATTTCACTAACAAACTTCTCTATTTAAAAAAAACCCCGATTTTTAAAGTGTAAACCCTTAATCTTCACCGTCTTGTCGTTATTTCTGTCTGTCAGTGGTACCGCCCGCAGGGGAAAAAAACAAAACAAAAACCCCGTAAAAACAAAGTTTTATGGTTGATCTCCACGGGTCACAAGGGTTTGTCGCGCTGTGTGTATTATATTGAACATAATCAATACTTTAGTTGTGTCTCATATATATTAGTATTAGGGATTTATAGTCCAAAACTTTGTTTTTACGGGTTGTATAATTTAAATTTTATTTTTTATTATTGGTAATTTGTCGAGCCATCTTGTCTTATGGGCAATGGCCACCAGGTGAGCGGGGAAAATTTACATGTTTTACTAGGATTCAAAGCCACAGAAAAAATGTCAAAGTTTTGCTTAAAAAATAGACAGAGGAAAACAAGTCACAAAATGACAAATACAAAAGATGTTAGATCTATAACTAGACTATAACTTTACAAATAAGCGGGTGAAAAATTCTATAAAACATTAAAGAATTAGCCACAAATAAGTAAATTATGTAAAGTTATAGATTTCATGCGCAAAGTTTGTTCAATATCCACCTTTCAATGGAGGAGTAGAAACATGTGCGGATCAAACAAACCGACAGATCTTTGTCTTTTACTTTTATGCTTTTGTTGTTACTTTTTCCCTCTCCTTTTTTGTGTGTGACTTTTTCCGGTGACTTTCTCTTTCTTACAATTCTGTCGCATTGCTATAAGATATGAATCATAATCACAAACTCTGTCATTGGAAACCGGTCATCAGTTTCGTCAATGGAGAAGTGTTCTATCCTTTTAATTCTCTGGCAATTGAGCAGTCATCACAGTCTCGCTTATAGGAGCATTATCTATATATATCTTATCTGTTACAGACGCTACTATACATAAGATTATTAGGTCCATGGTAGTCCATGTCTATGCTGGTCTATTGGAGCCATGGTAGTCCAGGTCTATACTGGTCTATTGGAGCCATGGTAGTCCAGGTCTATACTGGTCTATTGGAGCCATGGTAGTCCAGGTCTATACTGGTCTATTGGAGCATTGGTAGTCCATGTCTATGCTGATCTATTGGAGCCATGGTAGTCCAGGTCTATACTGGTCTATTGGAGCCATGGTAGTCCAGGTCTATACTGATCTTTGGGGCCATGGTCGTCCAGGTCTATACTGGTCTATTGGAGCCATGGTCGTCCAGGTCTATACTGGTCTATTGGAGCTATGGTCGTCCAGGTCTATACTGGTCTATTGGAGCCATGGTCGTCCAGGTCTATACTGGTCTATTGGAGCCATGGTCGTCCAGGTCTATACTGGTCTTTGGGGCCATGGTCGTCCAGGTCTATACTGGTCTTTGGGGCCATGGTCGTCCATGTCTATACTGGTCTATTGGAGCCATGGTCGTCCATGTCTATACTGGTCTATTGGAGCCATGGTCGTCCAGGTCTATACTGGTCTTTGGGGCATGGTCGTCCATGTCTATACTGGTCTTTGGGGCCATGGTCGTCCAGGTCTATACTGGTCTTTGGAGCCATGGTCGTCCAGGTCTATACTGGTCTATTGGAGCCATGGTCGTCCAGGTCTATACTGGTCTTTGGGGCCATGGTCGTCCAGGTCTATACTGGTCTATTGGAGCCATGGTAGTCCAGGTCTATACTGGTCTTTGGGGCCATGGTCGTCCAGGTCTATACTGGTCTTTGGAGCCATGGTCGTCCAGGTCTATACTGGTCTTTGGGGCCATGGTCGTCCAGGTCTATACTGGTCTTTGGGGCCATGGTCGTCCAGGTCTATACTGGTCTATTGGAGCCATGGTCGTCCAGGTCTATACTGGTCTTTGGGGCCATGGTCGTCCAGGTCTATACTAATATATTGGAGTCATGGTCGTCCATGTCTATACTAATATATTGGAGTCATGGTCGTCCATGTCTATACTGGTCGATTGGGGCCATGGTCGTCCAGGTCTATACTGGTGTATTTGAGTAGGGGTCTGATCTTCCATATCTATACTGGTCTATTGAAGGCATGGTCGTCCATGTCTATACTGGTCTATTGTTGCCATGGTCGTCCATGTCTATATTAATATATTGGAGCCATGGTCGTCCAGGTCTATACTGGTCTATTGGAGTAGGGGTCATGATCTTCCATATCTATATTGGTCTATTGGAGCCATGGTCGTCTATGTCTATACTGGTGTATTTGAGTAGGGGTCTGATCTTCCATATCTATACTGGTCTATTGAAGGCATGGTCGTCCATGTCTATACTGGTCTATTGTTGCCATGGTCGTCCATGTCTATATTAATATATTGGAGCCATGGTCGTCCAGGTCTATACTGGTCTATTGGAGTAGGGGCCATGATCTTCCATATCTATATTGGTCTATTGGAGCCATGGTCATCCATGCCTATACACTATACTCGTCTATTGGAAATTGGAGCCTTAGTCCCAAATTCTGTCCACAGTTGTGCAAAATTGCGTTGTCCCCGGGTCAGATCGATCCAGCCCCTACTAAACCCGTAGCCACAAGCCGGTGACCCACTTTGTGCGCACTATTTATAGATAGACCCAGGGAACGGCAGTTCATAGCTTTCAAATGAACTTTTTCAGATTTCCAGAAACCTTTTTTTTCCCAAGGAAAATCCATTAGTCCAGATAACGCAATCCGAAGGCTAGACAATATTGATAGTTGTAATGGTAGCTGTCTTTCCATTAGTGGGGACGGGAGGGAAAAGATCAACCACCCACCCATTAACACCCATCTCCTATTGTCCGCAGTGAGTTCACTATTAGAATTAGCCGTGATTCATTTGAAACAAGAGATTAGCACAGGGGCGTGAATAAGATGGTACGAGTTACAGTGTGCAAAGATGGGAATTATTCCTTAAAGAAAGTTAAAATATTCCTTTATAACCCTTTAGTTTTAGCTCAGTTAAAGATGTATGAATAAAAATATTTAAAACACGAATTTGAAAGAGAATATTCTCAACAAAATTATATCTGTATTGCTGCACATCGCAACATTGACCCCTGCCAGCTAATTTTGTTGACTTTAAAAAAAAAAAAGCACCTGTCAAACACAGACCACCACGATCTATACTTTACCAAGGATCAAGGACGTTTACATTATAATATGCGGCCAACTTTCACACAGATGACACAAGGATTAGAGATGCCTAAGAAATAATTGATAACTGAAGAGTGTGGGTGAGGGGCACCTAAATTGGAAAATTTTAATAAATAATAATTTTTTAAAAAACATTTTACGTAAAAAGTTGTCTGTTTGTTTGTAAAAAATTATTTCTCGTTTTTTCCTCCATTTTTTAAAAGAAAGAATTCCTTATTTTTCTAATTAAAAAAAGATGCTAAGTCCATACTTTTAAAATAAATCTTAATTTGAACATTTAAAACGATAAATGTGGTGGTCCACGATAATTAAAAATGGCGTGATTCACCAACATTGGTACAAATTGGTGTAACACAGAAAGCAACATGATACCGGAGATGCTGCCATCAGGGCAGTCAAGGGGAAATGTGAGGCTCGTGTTTTCGGAACAGCTGTGGGATATGAAAAGCACAAATTACAGACTTACGGTACTCAATACAGAGCATGTTCTCAATCCTTACTGAAAGACGCCTGAGATGGCTAGGACATGTAAAAAGAATGAGCCCTGGCCGCATCCCAAAAAGACCTCCTATATGAAAAACTGGAATCGGGGAAAAGGAAGACAGGTCGCCCACGTCTGCGGTTTAAAGATGTCTGCCAAAGGGACATGAAAGCAGCCAGAATACGCACAAGCGACTGGATGTGTAAGGCAGAAGACAGATCTACGTGGCGCGCAGTTGTCAAAGAGGGCGTCATATATAGTAACCGAGGAGCGAAGGAAGGAGGCAGAGTAGCTAGGAGAAAGGCCAAAACATTGGGAAGCACATAACTTGTAAGCAAAAACTGTGGTAAAGACTATCATTCAAGGATAGGACTGCACAGCCACACGAGGAAATGCAACCCGAACCAACAGTGATGCACCATCGTCTCTCGAGACGGAAGGATGCCGAACAGACCAATAATCTTATACATAGAAGGAGAGTCTATAATAGATAAGACAGAGCTAAAACGGACGTTACCGAGCAACTACGGTCATTAAAAAGCGCATAGATGCTTGAAGCACAAGCTGAAGGATACGTGAGGACCCGATGACCTCAACACTTGTCGATAAAAGCAGGACACGGCCGTGAGGCCATGATCAATGTTTCACCAGGATTCCGAGATAAACGCCTAGCCTACGCAGCCAAACGCCATCTGGACCGACATCGGCGTGGGCAAGGTTTATGACAGCCCGGGGCGCCCCTTTGCTGTTGATGCCCCCTCACTGAGGAAAATGACCAAAATCACCTCAGACATGGTGTGGTCCGAGAATGCAATTAACCCATATAACATCAGCTGAGCTGTGCGTCCAGAAATAAAAGGAGCATATACTACTTTGAAAGAATCATGGCTTTCGAAGTGTGTCAACACATTTTCCATATGTTTCTAACAGTAAAACACTCTAATACATATAAACCAAATGTAACTGTACAATTTACTACAGAAGCCAATACGCCCGTCATTGCCCCCCCCCCCCATTCGCCACAGTTAAATTGTACACCGCAAACGATGCACGTATCAAAATTGTATGATAAAATTAATTAAATAACTGTAATTTAAAATTTTAACAAAAGAAAGTAGATCTATGGGTAAGTTAATAATTAAAAACCAAACGTAAATATTAAAAATAAATACATTTAAAAAATCAAATACATTAGAGAATTAGACGGGGGGGAATTAAAATGACAGCCGTATTAATGAGAATGAGTTACATTACTGAGAGTGGGTTAATGTGTCAATGAATTGAAATGAAATCGGAAATTTAACGTAACCTCATAAAACAAATGGAAGATGTAAATAATCTCAACAATAAATATGATAGTGTTAACTTCACCTCACAAATAATGGGCAGAGTTAACATCACAAAGGACTGTTTACCATTCCTACCTGGACTTGGAACTCCAGAGTTAGACACAGTGTTAGGAAGATTGCCTCCTCCAAGAGAGTCTACTGAATCCCTTCTGTCATCCTCTTCCTCATCCTGATAGTCGCCATCTGACTTCCATTGGGCTATAAATAGAAGACAACAACGTGGACTGAGCAGCTAAAAAAGACTGTTATATGGCATGCTATCCTCTTTTTATCCCTTGACAATGATTTGATTATACTTTTACTTTAACATTATACTTAATACGTTTACTTCCATTTTACTTTTAATGATTCCATTATTTCCTTATGATTATAATTTTGTGATTTCAAAATACTTTTCATGCCTTGATTCTATCGTAACTGCAAAAAGTTCTTTTAAAAAACAAAACAAAAAAAAAACGTTGCATTAAGGACACCACTAATAGATCTATGTCTAGTTAGGTTGTACCATAGAATACAATGAGAAAAAAATGTAACAAGTTTACTTTGTTCTAGAGTGACTTAAAGTGACAAACTCTAATCTAGAGTGCATACAATTAAATCACTGGTACCATCTAACTTTGCTCTATATGGTATACGATGAGAACCACTGAGACTAGCTTACCTTGCTCTAGAGTAGCGTATGTGCTGTACTCAGATTGGGCGTGGTTTCTCTCGGACTGCGTCACTGATTCATTTGGTATGACAACTAGATTAAAAAGAAGAAATCCAAACAAAATTAATAGAACAAACAGAAAATAACCATTCAATTCACATATTAAACTTTTAAAAATTATTGGGGGGGGGGGACATTTGGATATCGGGTTCTAATCTATCTGTGTGTTCAGTAATCAGGAAAGGAGTGGTTAATATTCTGCTTCCTTGCAGATTGCTCTTCATTCCTATAAGATAACGGCTAAATCACAATTCTGTACAGAGCTGCACGAGGCTTTGCTGTAAACCCAGGATCTCAAACTCACCAGCCGGGGAACGATAAACAGAGTTTAGTATTAACGCACCCACGACTTTATCTCATTCTTATATTCCTTCATTATTTACACCGCACAATACATAACTCATACTTTAGTGATAATGTACATTAGGAATTCATTCTGGACTTCAGCAACATCGTTTATTATTTTAGTTTCTAGATCCAGGGCCGGACTAACACTCCGTCTTTCCGTGCAAATGAATGGAGTAAAAAAAAAAATTGAGGGGCGCAAAATTCATTAAAAGATTTATGGAAATGCGGAGAAACCATCCGAAAAAATGAATTTATAAACCAAGTACCAATAATGGGGTTGTCATTTCTAAGACCGGAAAACGTCATAACTCATTCGGTCATTTGGGCTATTTTTAGAATCAGGCCAAACATTTCTAAAACATCCATTATAAAGACAACAGTGTATTTTGATACACTGATCACACTTTTTGCAATGGCTTCATCTTTGTTAGCAAACGATGGTTATGGAGATTGGCGGCATATAGTACAAATCATAATCACATGCGTCACTAGGGTTGGTGTCATCCAGTGCGGTAGCTCATGGTGTCATCCCCTCACGACTTATCCCACAGACCTCTTTGGAGCCTGCTATTGCCAAATAACGGGAACATACAGAATTCTACGTTTTTATGTCACCGCTTGTGACGGTGTCACCTCGTGCTCTTCGCATCCCCTGATGACGCATCTGAACATGATATTGGAATATTTTTAAAGCTAGTCCAACTTTTAGCTGTTTTTGAAATTCATCAGAATGGATATGACTTCTGCAATTTACCTCTGCCTTTGCTCGTTAATGCTTCTTTCGGGAAAACTTGTCATGATTTCATGTAGTGGGGCGAAATGTGCATGTAGTATTACGAAGCATTATGGTCACCTTTTTCCCAAAGGCCTTGATTTGTGAATATAATTGGATTCCCACTGCTGTTCGCCCTTAAAGATTTGTGTTAAAGAGAGTTTAGATGTCTAGTCATAAACTAAAAATACAAAATCTGCCAACCAAGCAGGATCAGATTGTTATAGAATCGGCTGTTCTTTATTGTTCACGCTGAATAGCCCCGTGTCTTATTTAAATGTTTAGAGGCGAAGAAGTGTTGTTCCCCGACGCCAGCCATCTTGTACCATTGTGACACACAACACAACATCTTATTCTCCATGGATGTTAAGAAGAAACTGCTGAAACTGGCGGTGAAACGGGGCTTAAGAGCAAATAGAGTTTATAGCTTTTATTCCTGGCTCAGGGACACGATCACATCTAAAGTATTTGGCATAAAGAACTTAGTGAATAATGCAGAGATGTTGAAAGTAATTGCCAGCATCTCGGTTGACTTTGTTACAGTACAGACAAGTGTTGTTTGTCAACTGTGCTCACCAGACATGGCAGGGGCGCCATCACTAATCGATACAGGGATTGATTACTTGGTAATTTAACGTCATTGACAGCAGAACAAAAATAAGAAACTAAATTTATTCCTCTTGTTAGGTTTTAAGACTGAAAGTCTAGTAATTGGTAAACATTAAAATAGTATATATTTTTGACATCCTTTCGACTTTTTAAAAAATATAATACCTTAACAGAAATAATACATCCATCAATTAGTGCATACATGCTTAAAAGAAAATAAAAGGGATTTGAAACATGCTCATTTTCTAATAGTAAATACGGCCTTTATGGGGAAGGGGCAAGGCTTTGTGACGTCATATTGGGAGGGGGTCTAAGTTTTTATGATGGCGTCTGAAGAAAAATAAAAGGGGGGGGGTGAAAATCGGCTAAAATTGCGTGACGCCCATAGGGGCCAATTTTTTTTAATAATTTTTTTTACACGGAGTTGTTGAAAGGCTAAGTCCGGCCCTGCTAGATCTTTGCACTAGTAACGTGGTATGTGATTATAGAGTGTTACTCAGGGGAAAAAATATAATTATGTGCCCCAATGGTCCATAGACCAAGAGATCAGTGATACATGTGTCTCTCTATTCGTACGGAAAAGAATGTTCACTTAGTAACATGGTCATTTTTAAAATTATTATTTTAGCCAACATAGTACAGAAAGTATTCCAGACTTGCGGTTGGGGAGGGGGGCGGCTAGACAATTTTTAGGTTGAAAGAAAATTGTCAATTGCCCTCTGGAAAATTATGGGAAGAGTTCGGAGGGGGGGGGGTTCATCCTTCGGCGGTTTGGGCGTCTGTGTGATGATTAAGCATCTTACCCGCATCGAGCCGCCGGAACTGCTTGTTAGGCGACATTTATGACAAGTTTGAGAGAGCTAAAGAAATTCATGCAAACCCAGTCGATCTTTGGTGACAACACAGATCTTACGCAGCTCGCAATTATACAAGCACATGATGACGACGACAGTCATGAAGGGACGAAAAAGTAGCTCACGGCGGTGACTAGACCACTGCTTATGATATTCAACAAGCATTGTGGGTGCCGGCTTTTGCATGAATGGGAACTGTCGGAGCTTAAACAATGATGGTGGAGAAATGAACTCATGCACACCTTGTACGAATCCTATATGCGGAGGGAGTGGAAGAGAACACGGCTGTGCAGACTCACTGCATCAAGTGTCTGAAGTTTCACAGTGTCATGTCCAATGTGAAATCAAATCATCACTATCGGATCCAGACGTCTGAGGCGCTTGTGGTTCGGTTGTTAGATAAAATCGAGTCAGCAAATGAGGATGTTTTCCCTTACCATATGTTATCCCCACTGCATAAAGAAAGATCATAGCTCTTTACGTTGAATGTAATGATCAAGAAGTTACAAGGGCAGTGGCAAGCTCTAGAAAACTTGAGTTTTGAAAATCTGCCCTTTCCCAATCGACAAAGTACTCACGGACTCAAGCACACTACTCAGCAGTCAGTATACTGATTCCATTGCAAGTCTTAAGGAGAATCAGTAGATCAAATGTTTGCAGACTACAAGATACAGAGGCGCTTTCAAACTTTGTATCTCCCCCTCCCCCCTCCCCCCTTTTACCATTCAATGTGACACGTGTACTGCTCGTACTTCTTTCTATGGTTCAAATTTAACTTATTGATTTTCAGTGCCATTCTCAACTGAAAGGTAAGTTCATGGTGAACGGAATAAACAGACAAGATTGTACAATTTATGACGGTCTTGTCCTCCAGGATCCATGATATTATTGATATATCCAGGATTATCCATCCATCCATCCAGCAGGTTGTGTGCTTTTTTTTTAATTAAAAAAACCGACTAGTTAAAAAATGTCTCAGCCAACAATAAGTCAAGTATAATGTCAAAGTTAGGGTTGGAGGCCAAACGAACTATTTTAATCCATGCACACTGAGGTTGGCTCCCCGACTTGAATGTTTTTTGAGCTGCATGTATAGGAATAAATGTTGCTTGATCTCTGACAAACAATGAGTAGGAGGAACTAGGAGTAGAAGGAAGTAGGTAGGAGTAGAAAGTAGGGGTAGGAGTAGAAAGTAGGGGTAGGAGTAGAAAGTAGGGGTAGGAGGAACTAGGAGTAGAAGGAAGTAGGTAGGATTAGAAAGTAAGGGTAGGAGTAGAAAGTAGGGGTAGGAGTAGAAAGTAGGGGTAGAAGGAAGTTGGAGAACAGTTAATGTTTTAGTAAAGATTGAGAACACTAAATGGGCTTTTTAAAACTAAATATTTAAACATATTTTTTTTCTGTATGGTCGAAATACCCTAAACGACCTGCCTCACGCATACCCGTACTTTACGTCCAACTCTAAGCGGCCCCAAACTAAGGGAGCCTAAGACCCCTGCTATAAAAGAAGTCATGCAGCAACAGGGAAACAAACACACAAGCTTTGGTGTAACAGCAAGGTACAGCTGACAAGCTTTGATGTAACAGCAAGGTACAGCTGACAAGCTTTGGTGTAACAGCAAGGTACAGCTGACAAGCTTTGGTGTAACAGCAAGGTACAGCTGACAAGCTTTGATGTAACAGCAAGGTACAGCTGACAAGCTTTGGTGTAACATAATACCGTTGTGATGGAGAACTACTGCTAAGTTTTTTGTTTTTGTTTTTTTAACCAGCATTTTCTGCAACACATGTGACGGTAATAATTTACTAATAATGCCTTTCCTGGAATAATACACCGCTTCAGGATTCTATTATTTTAAATCCCTTTGTTGACCGTATAAACAATTGTTGCTGACACATCGGCTATTCCATTGTTTTGATTACAACAAATCCATTCCAAACAGAGCTCACATTGGACTCACATAAGTCTGGTACAACTTTTAGAGAGATGTTATTTAAGCAAAAAAAAAAAAAAATAATAATAATAATAAAGTGGGGGTAGAGGTTAGTGACTCACCTGATATTGAATGGGACGATGACGACTGTGGGTGTGGCGATGGAGGCTGCAGGTGTGGAGACGTGGACTGCAGGTGGGTCGGTATCAACTTGTCAACACTCTCAGATTTGATCCACAGACCAGTGTCATTATTTTGCTTGATGGCTTGCCAGGACAACCCTTGATACGGAAGAAAACATAATGACAATATTATTTCAGGGCCATTGAAAAAAAAAAAAATTCATTATCATAACTGGTGCCGGTCCTTCCATATCACCGTGCTGATTAAAATAATCACCTTTCACCTCACCACTCCAACTCCCACAGGCAGAGGCGACGCTAGGATATTTTACGCCTGGAAACTAAGTATAAAATTGGTGCTCCGTCAACGTCCAATTAATATATTACCCTTGCACACTTATTATTTTGTAACGTTGCACGCCTAATTTTGGCACCCTTGTACATTGACGTTCCCACCTCGCTACGTCTCTGTTGCAATGCAATGGGTTCTACTCAATACGATCAATTATTGCGCATTAGTTGATAAGAAGTCCAAGACAATGTTGACATTGTCCGATTTTAGTTCTTAAAAAATATTGATGTCCTTGTACAACAAGCTTAGTGAAATGGTTTCAAGTTGCAGTGTTATGTGTGTTGTCATCTGAAGCATGTGTGCCTACAAGCGCTCAGTAAGAAATAACACAATTTGGTTCGATTTCTGAGTGTCTGCGAAGGTCAATTTTCGTTAGCTGGCACTTCTATATATTCCATTGAACTAAACTCTGAGTGTCTGCGAAGGTCAATTTTCGTTAGCTGGCACTTCTATATATTTCATTGAACTAAACTCCTTTGGCAATTGGATATCGACAAAGATCTGGAAAGTAAATAATATTTTCCAAACACGACAAATTCGACCAAAGCTTGCTACCTGTCAGTGATGGCCGAGATATAATGCACCAAAGAATAATCACATTGAAATAAAACGCACCCAGGTGTAATGCAAACTGCAAGCTGTTGATTTTTCTAAAATACTGTACCAGTTAATGTATTCCACACCACCAGTCTAAGAAATAAGAAACCTCATTAGTACTATTAGCTGCTCAATTTGCTTTTCGGCAATCGTAGTTTCGAACTTTCTCTACTTTAGCAATCAACAATTCCCCAGGCCTGACGGGGGATGTACTTTTTAGTTTCATTATCAACCGGCTGTGAGTAATTTAAGCAAATAATAACCAGCTGGTCTATAAGTTACAAATGAAAGAGTTATCTTCTCATTATGAATTTAAATCGAACCAGTGGCTATCCAGTGCGGTAGCTCATGGTGTCGCCCCCCCCCCCGACTTACCCTATAGATCTCCCCCGGGCCTGCCAGTGCCAAAGAATGGGATCATTTGGACTTTTACAGTAGTTTGATGTCACAACTTTTGTTGGTGTCGCCTGGTGCAGACCTCACCCCCTCACCCCTCTATTGACCCCTCTGGTAAAGCCATCAATGTTGAAGGTTTTCAAACACTAAATATAACCCTAAAAAAGTGCCACGGGGTATGGAGGAAAAGACGACCCCTGCCACCCCAATGCCTATACCACTGCCAACAGGCTGAGAATCTCCCTAATCCATAAAATGACAAAATAAAAAGTGGAGTGTTTGTGTTGCTGATTGGATAAGAGTTTGATGATGTTTTTTCCCCAGCATTCATCCTAGCGTTCCTTCGCTGTAGCAAATTGCTCCACTTATTAAATGAGTGTCAGATTACATAATTATTATTGAATTCTGTGACAGAACAGACACACACACACACGCGCGCGCCATAAACTTCAGCTGCTCAGTTTCCTCAGCAAGTCATCACGTGAAATAAAATATGAAATGCAAATAGAAAAGTATCCTGGTCATCGCCGCCAAGTTAGACGATTAAATTACACAAAATAACACAGCAACAGCAAGCATATGTTTACTGCTTCTCAGTTATATCTCAGCGTTGCTCCGATCGCGTTATTAATGTGATCAAGTTAAAATATACCTAAAATATTTGAAGATTTAGCTGAGTTGGCTCTTTGCATTCCATCCCAATAAATGGAAAACTTCAATAGGAAAATACAACTCTTTTATTAATAGCCAGATCCGGTTCCCAGTGGGTTTTTTCCCCTCTTTATCTTATGGTATATTTCCAGATTCGGTCATAAAATTATCTCATATGAACGAAAACTAAGAATTGAAAAATAAACTCATGGATGTCGGCCATTTTTATTTTTAAATAACGGGGCATACAACTGGATTGCATCAAACTAAAGGTCAGCGTTAATCAGTCGCGTAGAAGGCGTATATATTTATGACAAACTGAATAGTTCTGTTGTACTTGTTTTTATCGTAGAAAGGTGGCTGCGAAATTCGGACCGCCCCGGTGGGCATTTACCCAGGTACCCAAGATTTAGATATGCCACTGGTATTAGTGCTAAGCAGAAAAGCTTTTAAAATCAGCGAAAAAGTAATGGCCTATTTTAAAACCCACCAACCACACTCTTTATTTCATTCGATGTCATCTTCGGGAGAGATACCAAATATATATCAATTAATATTCTGTAGTTATAACCGAAATGACGACAATAGTATGCGTTATAAGATAACGGTTCTGTGGTAAGGTATACCGGTTGAGTATATTATATGAATTCGAATAAGATTACTTTTAATGTGGTCGCCACTATAAGTCATTCTTCATTGTTTTAAACAGATAATTTACTAATGAGTAAAAATTTTGGCAACAGAAACTACACAAGATCTTTCAAAAACTTCCTTGTGAGTGACACACTTTTAAGGAGGTAGGGATAATTCAGCACGAAACTGGGCATTTCAATCTTACAAGAAAACACAAAAGTTAGCTGAGTTTTAACTTTTTAACTAAAATGCGACACGCGCCCTTAAGAGTTTTTATACGCGATATGAGATGTTCTAATCAAGGGTAAAATATCTGTTGTTTTATATATATGTATAAACAAACGTGCTGCTGTATCTCTGCACCGAACCCCGAATTGCGAAATTCCCTCAGATGGTCCAAGAACATTTCATTTTTTTAAAGAGGGCGGGGGTGGGTTTGCGAAATGGGTCACAGTGGTCGAGCGCTCGGATGTCGTACCGAGAGTCACGGGTTCGAATCTCTGTGAAGGCAGGGCCCAGTTCCCTGAGTCCACCCAGCTCCGAATGGGTACCCGTCATCAGTTTGGGAAGTAAAGGCGGCTGGGCATTGTGCTAGCCACAAAATCCCCGGCCGTGGCTTACAAAAAACTTGTGAACTCAGTTTCACTTGCCCCATAGGCAAGCATGGTCTGGAAAGGGGACTTGACTATACATCAACGGCAGTGGCGTCGCTAGGGGGGTGCGGGCCACCCCGGGTGACACCATCAGGGGGGTGACACCAGACCGTAAAATTCTATATATTCTATAAACTCAGAGGATTTCTATGGGTTAAATCATGAGGGGGTGACACCATGAGCTACCGCCCCGGGTGACACCATGAGCTACCGCCCGGGTGACACCAACCCTAGTGACGCCTCTGCTCAACGGGACGGGAGTACATATTATTATTTTTAATTGATGGGCTTAGGGTGATGCTTTTTGGTGCGCACAGTTCAGTAGCATCTCATTCAGAGCTGTGCGCTTTCAAACAACTATATTAAATAAAGATGTTCGGCGGGAAGCTATCTGAGCAACGCTTCCCTGTAAGAAATTGGAGCCTTATGTGAGATAATACCTCAGCAATTTTTTTAATGATTCTATTATAGCGATGATAATAGAGCAGTGGCGTAGCTAGGGATTTGGAGGCCCGGGAGCTTGGCCTGTTTGGGGGCCCTGGGGTACTTGGCCTGTTTAGGGGCCCCATCATTTTGATCAATGATGTAATATATAACATTTAATGTAAAAAATCTTTTCAGACACTCGTTTGGGGGTCCGGGGGAAATTTTCAAATTAGGATCCCACTCCCCTAGCTACGCCACTGTAATTTTAATAGAGCCAGTTCCAGATCAATATAATAATTTAATTTCGAAATAATTTGTCTTAATACATTTATTTCATGCAAATATAAATATAATAAAAAAACTACTTCATTGTAATCTAGGAGGTAGTCCACAATTAATTATATTATTTATATCATCTTAGGGCACAATCTCCACAATTAATTATATCATTTATATCATCTTAGGGCACAATCTCCACAATTAATTATATTATTTATATCATCTTAGGGCACAATCTCCACAATTAATTATATTATTTATATCATCTTAGGGCACACTCTCCACAATTAATTATATTATTTATATCATCTTAGGGCACAATCTGTGCTTATCTGCTGAGTTTGTATTTTTTTAACGAACGCAAATTACAAATTGTGGCGCAGCGCAACCACACACCTAGAGCCTCCACCGTTACCCACTCACCATCAGGCAACACAGTAACCAACACACAAACGGGTGAAGCTTTTTAAACCCTTGTAGAAATAGGCATGCAATTATTTTTTTTAATCTCAACGTAAAAGACAAAATAATAGACACCAATATTTGGAGTTGTCTGTCAGGCGCAAATAAATCCCGCTTCATGATTCCAGATCACTGGTCTGCAAATCAGCTCGCGGGCAGTATGCAGCTCTATAGCGACTAGCTCGGGTCTTAGGCAACTATTAGCTGCAAGGTTGGTATTCAATTTAAATGCATGTTCTGTATATTTTTTTCAATAAGATTATTTGTATATCATCTGGTTGTATTTGATGTCTACCTGCAAGTTGAAAGTTGAAACCAACTCTTGGTTCTTACCGAATTCTTCGTCCAGTTGCCGATTTGGATCTATTGATTAATAAGTTTTATGACTTTTGTGTCAATTTATAGATAATCAATACGGTGACCGGTCAAAACGGCCCTGGACACATTTTTTACATTTTTATTTATTTATTTTTTAAAATTTTAACTAGGGCTAATAGTTTATTTTCGCATCCCTAAATTTAACCTTTGTTCAACTTATTCATCTTTTAAAAAAGTGGTCAAACTGTAAAAGTATTTTTTGTGACGTTTTGTTGTTTTTTCTTCTCAACAAACAATTGTGACTTCCTACCATACAGAGTAACTGTTATTAAATTATTACTTGCGATGTTATAATTATTGTTGTTTGTAAACTGACACCGAATCGGTGAGTAAAAATAATAACATAACATTTTATTCCATTATCATCTATTAGCCCAGGGCCGATTTGTCTGAGGCTGTTTTGTCTGGGGCTGTTTTAACCGGGGCCGATTTGTCTGAGGCTGTTTTAACCGGGGCCGATTTGTCTGAGGCTGTTTTGACCGGGGCCGTTTTGACGGTGAACCAATCAATACATGCATATGTGAAACTGGGATATGTTATTGCACCTTCAGTAAAATTGTACGGCTACTTACTTTGGTCATTGGCCCCGCCACCCATCCGCGCGTCCAAGACGACCATCCCAGAGTTGTGGTCCGCTTCCTGTTCTCCGGCAGACGACATCCCGTGGGAGTGCGCCATGGCGGGAGCACGTCGTCTGCTCGACTCCTGCTGATGATCGAGCTCCCGCGGAGATCCCATGCCGCCAGACCGGACACTGTACTGCACAACCACGTCCTCCCCGGTAGAGGGGTGCCGAATTGATGACATGCCCTGGTGTGCGCCCTGCACCCTGCCGTACACCGGGACAGGTCGTTCCCACGAGGGCGGCGCCTCCGTCTGTTCAGGTGAAATCCTTCTACCACCCGAGCTGGACATGACCAGGTCTGTCGGCCTCTGCTCGGACGACGACGTGGAGCCGCTGGACAACCTCGAGTCCCGCCTGTCCCTTGCCCGCTGAGACGACGTGGGGGATGGAGACATGGTGGCCGGGGAGAAGACGTGCTGCTGCGGGTGCATGGACGGGGACTCGAGGCTCCTGCGTTCGGCGCTGCTGTTGCTGCCGACGCTGTTTGTTCTGCTGGGGACCCGATGAGCGGCTTGCGGCTGTTCATGGCGGTGGACGTCGGGTGGGCTGACGGTAGACTCTCTGCCTAGTCGGACATCTCTGCTCTGACCAGTGTCCGGCGGTCGGTGTGGTGGACGGTCCATGCTGCTCAAACTCTGTTCCTTCGACCATGCTGCATAAGGAGGAAAATATATATCTTAAGTATCTCTCTAACATGCCTACTCTTACTTACAGGCCCGATTAAGAAATAGACAAACGTAAATAAATAATGAGTCTAAAGTTTTACAATTACTGACAACAGGAACTTTATTTGTAAAAGAAATTAATCTGAATAGAAAGTCACATAGCTAATAGTAAAAGAGTTAGACAAGACACAATCCAGTCAGTGTTGGAGGCAATCACCACAAATACAAGAGACATATCAGACTATATAAGATTGGAAATACAACAGATACACAGATCATGAGACTCGGGAACTCAATGATCCCTCTAAAGTTCATTGGTTCTTGTGCAAAGTTAAAAATCGTGTGCAAAGTTGCACAGCATGCAATTTTTTTGCAATATTTTACCAAAATTTGCAGCGCGGTAATTCTTAACTGCTGCGCAGTGTTGGTCAGATATCTGCGCAGCCCCGCCGTTATAAGGGAACGTTATTTGTGTTTATTAAGATATAGACTTTTATAAACATTAAACAGCAGAATGAGTCACAATAAGGTTAATAAATTAACGACATGTTAGGAATGCACTTCGAAACCAGCCTATGTTACATCCCCTAACCCAGCACTTGATGGACCCCCAACCCAGGCTGAAGTGCAACTTGACCCCAGACTTAGCTGAACCCCTAACCCAGACTTTGTTGGAATCCGAAACTAGCTTTTGAAACACCATGCAACATGTCTCTTATGAGAAAAATCAATTTTAAAAACTTGATCTGTGGGCGCTGTTTTTCAACAAGAATTGTATATTTTCTTTAAATTATATTATTTTCCCCTTTTTATTATCAAATGGATGGGTCACATGAAACCACCTAATACCCTAATAAACTAATACAAATTTTAAAATCACTATCTCCCTCTATATACGTTTTAATTTGAATATTTAAGTTAGCTTCCCGTTAATTTAAAACAGTTGATTTCAAACTATAAACCAATAGCATTTCTCAGAATATTACAGACCAAAGTATATAGCTTCAAAAGTAAATAGAAATAATTTAAGACATATCATTTTATTGTGAGACAATTACATACTGGCATCATTCATCCTGCAACACATGCGATTTTATGTCACAGTGACCCTAATCTGTAAAGAAGCTATAACGTTTGACTACTAAAGTATGTTATTTCATGCGTTATTATGTTAGTAACAATAATACATATTACTCGTAAAATCCTAACTATGAAACACAACCCAACAACGATCAAATACAGCACCCAGAAAGATACAATAGGGATACAACACTCAGAAAGATACAATAGGGTTACAACACCCAGAAAAATTTGAAACACTCTTTTAATACATGGAATCAATGGTTTTCCCCCGCATCTCCAACACATAGTAACTTGTAACTCTAAACTAATTAATTATTCGAAAATGACAGACTCTGAAATAAATAAAAAGACCCCCCCCCCGAGCCTTATCGCATATCAGTTGACCTAAACAACGTCATTGCATGTGTGTCCGAAAAACCCATCCGATCCGTAATATAAATTTTATGGAAAATATTGGCTACGAAGCACATACACATAGAGAAAAAATGTGGATCAATTTGCGGGTCCTAGGCATTTGAGTTGAACCTATTTAGGAATGTTTCATCGATTTGTACTAAGAACATGAACATGTGATCAGTAGGAACGCCTCTAGGGATTCTGAGATATTGGGTGTAGACGTCGCATGGCTTTCTTAGCTCTAAGTAGTTGGTAATTTTTTTAATGTTAACTTTAAACTTATTATTGAAGTGCATTAATTATTTCTTTCAATTTAATTTGTATTTGTCAATAAATATTTAATTTAATGTACTTGTATGATAGAAGCCAGTTAAGCTAATAAGTATTTTCTGCGGCTGTCATTCGTCTCATTCGAGAGAATGCCAGTCGCTGTGACAGTTCGGGAGCTGAACTGAAATTGGGGTCAAAATGAGAACTGCCAGTCAAACGCTGGCTCCTTGGCTCCCGTGTGACGTCATGCATCGTACCCGCGATATACACCGGCTCTGGTTCTTGTATGTTTATGCCAATGATAAACACGGTTCCCTTATATAATTATTATGCTTCCAATGCAATGTTGGAACCTGTCTCCTCAATGTTTATATTGAACGTGTAATGGTTTACGAAAATACGAAACTGCTAATTAAGGTACATTTAAACATTGCTCAATAGAGGAATATAAAATTATTTGCGTCTTTGCTGTTGTAGACTTCAGTTGATGTGATCATAGCCATAAGAGTTTCATAAGACTAACTTTTAGTTGTCACTCCACAAGAGAGGCTATTTTCAGAACATACTTTTAGTAACACGCCACTGTTAATACACTTTGTTACACATAATTTTAATAATTATATTGTTTGTTTCACGTGGACATTGCTGATAGAATGTGTTAACTTAAACATGTTAGAACTTAATCCTCTGACTGCTACACATAACCTTTGATGACCTTTGTTACACAAAGCGTAGCATCGTGGATACCATGAGTAACACACAGCAGTGTTGATACTAAATGATACCCTTGGTAACACACGACATTGTGTTAACACCATTTTTAATCAAAGAATATTGTTGACACCCTCGCCAACACAAAACATTGTTGCTCACGCCTCTCTTTCGGGTTGTATCATGAAGTTACAACTGACATTGTAGCTCACTGACTCACTACGGCGTAATGATGAAATCTATCGGGGAGACCAGAACTTACAATATACACGATTATGTCAGGTCAATGCGTGTGTGCTTGTTCACTTCAAGTATTCCAACAATCGGTTTAGTAAACAAGTAGGACAATTATTGATTATGAAATAAAATAATGCTGGCAAAAATAAGAACAATGTAATGTAAGTCTTTTTTAAATACATGTCACGTGTAAAAAAAAGTGGTCAGGTGGCTATAGGCTATTATAATGACACCACGAATGCCATAATATGTGAAATACGCCAGATGTGTACAGGTGGCTATAGGCTATTATGACACCACGAAAACTATAATATGTGTAATAGTAATACGTCAGGTGTGTACAGATGGCTATAGGATATTATAATGACACCACGAAAGCCATAATATGTGTAACACGTCAGTTGTGTTCAACAAGGTATGTATGTTAAAAGGTGTTATAAAAACTTGTCTGGTTCCGGCGTACACATTACTTCTTTGCGGACATATTATATTACTTTAACTATGCACAACTATTGTATTTAAATATTATTTGGGAAAATCGATTTGAAAATTAAATTCATCATCGAATATTGAAGTTTCATGTGTAGTTTGTTTAAATATGAGACAGGTTTAAAAACGGTAGAAATATCAAGGAGAATACGATATAAGTTGGGCCGCAAAAAATTAGTGCAAACTCCGTTTAAAAAAAAATTTAAAAAAATAAATGGTCGCAAATGTGTCATTAAATTCAGACGCCTTCCCCAAACATCGTCACAAATCTTCAATCGCCCCTCAGATCGGGGCTTCATTTGGAGATAACCCCAATACTTGACTTGACGCCCTACTTCAAAATATATATTCCACGCTTTTAACGTTTAATTTATGATGAATTCCCAACGAAATGCAAGTTGACAGCCTAACTGGTTGCCAGACATTTTGTCACCACCGTACTACAGATCTCCACTAGAGCCAACGAGCGTAGATTTGCATTTTAGCAAGGCGCACGGATATGCATTTGAGTTTGAGTAAGCGTGTATGGATCTGATCTGGATCTGAGCAAGCGATTACACCCGACGTCATTCACTTGACTCAGAAATCTAAGTGTGAATACAGTTTGAACATTTGTAAGAGATGGTTATAAGGAGAGTTCGGGAGGGGGGGGACAGGCCTTGTCATAATATGGCGGAGATCTATTAATGGAAATATTGGGGATATACTTATATATGAGAGCAAAAAAGCCCGTTCAATGACTTTGCGCCGTCGTTTCGGTGGCATGTTGTACCTCTCCTCCAACAGCCGTCTCGACCGGCCATAAATGTGCATAACGTCAAAAATACTATTCACAATAGTTAAAATAAATAACCCGTAAAAACATTTTTTTTTTACTTTAAATCCCAACGCGTACCGCTCGAAATAACGTCGTGGGAAAAAAAATACTGCACAAAAAAATAACTCGCTTAGAACGTGCGCGTAAACTTGTTCAATATGTAAATGAGATTTAATTTTTCCGAATGGCTGTGGGATTCTCCATGAGTTTGAGTGGCCAATCGCTGTTAATGACCGGACATAAAATTGCCGTTTATTTTTATTATTATATTATTTATATTATATAGGTTATATAATATATATATATAAAAGGGCACCACTCTCTTGCTTTTACGGAATGGTGTATCCTATCAGCTATTAATTTTACTATGCTAACAATTTTTAGAACATAGTGATTCGACTGTTTGTATGCTACAAAACATTGTTCCGCTAAAATGTACTCTAACAATAGAACATTACTCATTGAGCCATGACGTTTTCCGGTTTTAGAAATGACAAGGCCTATTTGGATAGTATGCTTGCAAAGGGATTTTCTTAATTGGAAATTTTTAAAAAAATGGACTTTTTATGAAGTCAGTCGGAATATCCTTCGTATCATTGGTTGATGCGGTAAATGTAGAAATGCATGAAAATCAACAAAATGCAATTAAGTCTTGTTTTAGTAACAGTCGCCAGCCATCGAATAATTGTCACTGGTATGGCCATTGGAAGGGAGCACACGACCGGGAAAATAAAATGACCAGGAAATATATAGACCGTAAAGAATGAATATGGATTGAGATAAGAAGTATACCATGATTCCAAGTTAGTAGGTTTGTACATGAGGTTTTGTTGTTTTGTTTACAATGGGGTGGAACAGGTCAAACTTGTAAATAACAATGTCAAAAGACAACAAGAGTGCATCATCAAAACCCAATAAGTCGAGCGGCTTTATTGAAACGTATTACCTTTCCGTTTAGATTAGCTTAAATTAAGGAAGTGGATCTAGGGAGTACTGATGAAGAAGGGTCACATTGTCGTCGTGGGAAATTGAACAAAGTTTTACATAGGCTAGACATGTGTGTGTTAAATTAAGAGATAATCACCACGCACTGTATAGGAAAGTAACTTAATAAAAGGCTCATCATATCAGTAAACATTATATATGTATTTATAAATGTTACTTTCAGAAATGACATTCCCATCTGATGGGAATAGTGACACCAAAAGATAAGTTACTAGTAATCACAACACAAGATCGAGCAGAGCCCCCTCTCTCCCCCACCCGCTGTGCATCACCACTTATGAAATTTCCGGCCCAGAGAAAAAGAAGGAAATATATGCTATCTTATTTATTGCTCACAGCAACTCAGATTTAATTTAAATTTATATGCATTAGAGAAAGCAAAAACATACTTTATTTTTTAATGTGTGTAATTTACAACAGAGTTAAAGGAATGACCATCCAATTGAGACTGATGGAATTTAAAAACTCAGCCGACTGCCTGTTGTTACTTTTATAATTTATATAGTCACACGAACATGATAATGATAAAGAAGTAAGTTGAAAGCGAAACTAAAAACACTTTCTTCCTCTTTGTTTAATTTTAATAACAATTTTAAGTCGATAGTATGACTGCTATCCAGCAATGCTCTCAAACAATTTACCCTAATGTAAAAAAAAAAATTTTTAAATTTTGAAATATCTTTTAAGAAAATCACTGGCTAAATACTTTTAAAATGCTAAATTATTTTAATTTCGGCAAGAACTAACACAAGATCGGGTCAAGAATTTCCCTATGAATAAAAATAAAGGCAACAACTGTTTTGCTTACTTTTTTTTTAACTTATAAGTATAAGGTGAATGGGACCAATATATGTACGTATGTATAATGTATATATTACTATATTATATATTTTTATTCATATCGAGAAATCTTATCAATGAGCAGTGAAGCAAGAAACCAAGTTTACATGACCTGACATATACATTCAGTATTAGTAACTAAAACTGTAAACGACTTCTGCAACAGCTCTCTGTCCTAAGCGTTGCGGCTATTAGTATTAGCTTTCTCCATAAGTATAAGGTTAAAAAAAAACAACACATATTCATTAAAATATAATACATGTATATGACTATTTCGGAAGAAATATGGTAACAAAAAAAATTAAATAATAATAATGATAATCAAAACCAGTGACTATACTATACTATGCAACTGAAGAACAATTATAAATTAACATAGTTTACTAGATTAAACTAGATTCTGTTATAACTCCAGGAGATTTTCAGGACATCTTCATCTTGGAATTTTCAGGAGGATGTGTGATTCCTGTCTATGAATGATGAATGCAGCTTTACATAAATTACATGTATTTTTCTTTCCTTCTAGATTCTAATAGTTTTAAACAACTTGATATAACTGCTGACTTTGAAAATGTTTATTTAAAATCTTTGATAGTTCTCAATTTATTGTATATATCATATATAATAAATACGATCGGCATCAATTTACAAAATTAAAATAATTATTGAGCCCGTTAAAAGTGTTAAAGTTAAAGAGAGAAAAAAAACATCTCAACTGAATAGAGCCGTTGTTTTGCTCACACTCCACAGATTTATCAAAATATATTTTCCTACAGCTGTATGCTACAATGACCGAAATATTTTAAATGGTGCTTAAGTTTTTTTGGTGTTTTTTTCTATGTACAAATGCACATATTTTGGAAATACAGGCCATAAACAAGGCGACCGGAGTACCGTTATCAATGTGTCTGTGTACAGTACAGTCCATATTAAAAAATCACACGCTAAACAAACATTCACCGAAAGATTTTTTTTTAAAGGCAAATTTTAAAATACGAACGTTTGTGCATAGCTTGCAGTTATCACAAATACGACCACAATTCAAGAAATCAATTAAATTGAAGATACATACTACTACGGTACAAACAATTGAGAGAAGGGAAAAACTGGACCTTCCAAACTTTGGCTACTTAACCTAATTTCTTCGCGGCAAACCACTTCAATTGTGATTGGTCTAAATTTAGATGGAGCACATCGTATGGGACTCGATTGGTCGATAAGCTCTAAATAGGTCATCTTGACCCCAACAAAACTTTACATCCTGAGCCAAAAAGATGAACTGAGTTGTTTTGTTTTAGAAAAGTGGCATATCACTGAATATCACCTTACATTTACGATAACAGACGTAAGGTCAAGGTTCTAGACTTTTAAATAACGAATTATTATCATGAACTTAATATTTGATTTTGATGTTCCTGGTAATATGTATAAACTATATTACTATATTCGTGCATATATAATATATAGGCCTAATATAATTATTAATATACATTTTGTAAAGGCAGGAACTAAAGTTTAAATGACAACTAGTATTTATGATTATATATTTTTGTTATTTTAATCATACAAAAAATAGCACATAAAATAAAATGCATTTTATAATGAGTAACTATTGGAATTAATACCACAAGTCAAATGCTAATAAACAAAAATAACAAAGCCTGTTTCAGTTCATATTCATATAACAACTTAACACCAAGTGATGTGATTTTAAAATATATTCCTTAACGCCTCCAAGTCAAAATAAACCTTTCACAATCGACCAGGTAATTCTTTTTTTTTTTAAAGTGATTCAATTGCAAACAAATAAAAAAAAAAACAAATATAATTTCCATCATTGTCAATACTATTTAGTTTTGGTTAGACTTTAGACAACTAAAGACTAAAGGAGTAAAAAGTTCAACTTACCCAGAAGAAGAGATACATTTAAATTTAAATCCCCTGCTCTATAAAAATGCAACTCACGGATCTGCAAAATACACCTTATTACATCACTGCGGCAAAGGACGTTTGCTCCAGCTCGAGAACAAGAAATATAGCACTTAAGGCACGGTGGAAAAATAAAAAGATACGGTGACCCATATATTATTATATCGTCATTACATCGATGACTGACCTCATAACCAAAATCTGGCTTTCCACTCAAATTATTCAACCAGGATAGGAAAAAAAATTAGAAAATGTAAAAATATTACCTGCAATTTAACTTGTAACATATTAACAACAAATAGTGTACTAAATAAAACAAAAACCTACCGCAAGCACTTCGAAGTAAAACTAAGTGACTGACCTAGTTTTTCCATGAACAAAGCGAAATGCGGCTAAGCGGAGGCCTACAAAAAACGTAGAACTGGGTAAACCCGAGGAATATAATTTCATAATAACAAATAAGTTAATATTTTTTCAAGCAAAATTTATTAATTTAACTTTAAAATGTATTTTTTTTAAACTTGCGTTCCCATGCATAAAATTACAATTAAATGCACTTCAAACACTATTTGAACATACCGATCGAGCTAGGGGTCCGTGCTTCACCCGTGGGTGACCGACTTTCCTCCATCTCCATTTGACCCACTTTTGTCTCCCTGACCCGTGGCGGTCCCGTCATTCATCAGACAAAATGGTTGCCTAGCTAAACACACCCACTTCCGTATTATAATAACACAGGTATACACAAATCAGTTTTATTTTTAAAGTTGAATATCTATGGACTATGGTTATTTTGCGATTTATAACAGATAAATACACGACTGCGAATCCTCATTGTTATCGATTGGAATTTAATCAGTCAGACATTTACTAGAATATGCTACCTAAGACTTAACTTTAGACGAGTAGACTCAGTGACAGTGTCAGTGTCAGTATTATTAGTATCACTCAACTCAGTAGTCAGTAGACGTCAGTAGAGTACTAAGACGTCTAAGACTAAGCAAGATTAAGTTACTTAGTTTAGTTTACGATTACTTAGTATTACTATTATTAGTAGTACTATTACTAAGAAAACCAAGTAAAACAATCAATCATTATTATTTACAAAATAAATACAATCATTCAATGTTACAATCATTATCATTATTACAATGTACACTGTACTGGCACTGGTACTACTACTGTATTAAGTTGGTATCAAGTCTAAGTCAAAACAGAGCTGGGTATGCAAGATTCATTTAAATTTAATGATTTAGCTTAGTAAAGTAGGGTTAGGTCGACTTTCAGACTTACTGGTCAATATTCAAAACTGACAAGACTAACCCCTACACCGTTAGTAAGTTATAACTTTTACAATAAAAATGGAATGTGAAAAGTTCTTAATTATTGTTAAAATTTAGATTTAAATGGTGCATAAAAATGCTGCATATGACATATAAATTATGGGGATTACATCTGTAATTAGTTCATATCCATAATTCATTTTATTCACAGGTGTACATTTTTACAACTATTAAAATGCCTCATACCATAGAAAAAGACTTTTCATATACCTTTCATACCAAAACAACCAATTCAACTCTAAATGTACCTATCACTGTGCCGATGAACACTGACTCAAAAGAGTTTGTTGCACGTTTAACTCAAGTTCACAATTTACCATGTTTTATCCTTCAAGGTAAATGCTGTTTTCATTTATTTTTTATTGAGCTAATGAACTATATTCAAAATTAGATTTGGCTGTTGACATATGTCAACATAATTTCAGCAACATAACATAACCTCAGCTCAAATTCTCTTTTAAGATCAAAAAGCTTTAATATCAGAGAGAGATATCATATATTTAAATCTTTCCCACCAAAAAATTATGTGAAATTTTGTTTTTTTTAATGCAGACCTAGAAAATAAACTTGATGAATTTGTAAGAAAAGAGACATCACAGTTACATGATAAAAATGCAAATGAGGCTGTCGAAAAGGTTAGAAATGGAGAGGTTGACGTAAATGATCTTGTCAAGCAATGGTTGCCAGCTTATAGTCAGGTAATACACATTTACCATTTTGAAGTTTTAATTGTGTAGTCCATGTTGAATTTATTTCACTGTTTTAACATTAAGGTTTGGCAAATCCATTATAATAAATAGAATATTTATGTGAATAACATGTAAGGGCGCATTCATCATAGACTTGTGTGAGGGTTAAAGACTAACAAAAATGTAATGTTAGTACATTTAATTTTTTTCCCCTTTAAACTACTAATAATTTCTAAATTATTTTATTTCTATCCTTGATGCAGGAGTTAAAAATGTATGCCAAACCTCACCAATTAAGTAAAGATGAAAAATTTGCTGAAGTCTATCATAAGTTGATTCACTCCCCTGCCCTGGAAACGTTACTTAATCTGGAGCATGAGTATTCCTTGGGAGTTGAAAGAGTAACCAAAGAGAGAGACAGAGACCTACAGCATCTGCAAGACAAGTTTGTGCCATAAATTGATCTTTCAATGTTAATAAAAAATTGATGACTGAAATTTATGAAATTAATATATAATTTTTTAAAGTCACACAGATGCATAAATCTATATCAATAGTACAATGTGGGTATCAATTGACATGTGCATTTATTGTGATTTTTAATAAAGTTTAATGCTAACAAAACTAGTGTTATAGATTAAAATTCAGGAGAGATGCTGACAGAAAGACTGCATGATAAATAGATTCACATGACATAAAACATATGCTTTTCTAAACACTTATTTGTTATAATCTTTTTTAACTCTGCTGTCTTGTTTTCCACTTGTGTCTTTTGAAGTCATGTGTAATGCAAAGTCTTTTTATATGCTTATAATTTACCATTTCAGGCAACGTGCTGATATGGATGAAGCTTTAAAAAGTGTTGGGTCAATCTATAAAGATGAAGATATCAATTTATTGGCACAAAAACAGTTTGAAAACACTCAGGTAGTGGAATTTAAAACAAAAGAAAAAGTTTCTATTGGATAATCAAAGAATAAGTTACAAAACAAGATATTTATTTTGATATTGTTTTATTAAAAATATTTTTTTTAAATAAGGCAAAATATTGCAATGGAAAAAAATATAAAGTGTTTTATCTGTGTGTTCTGTAGATTGTTGAAGGAAAATGGAACTCCGAACTCAGAGCCCTTCATGAGCAACAAAAAATAGAATATAGAGAATGGGTTTTTCAGGTCCATGAAGACTCACAAGGAAAAGCCCCTCTTCCTCCTTATGTGTAAGAGAAAACATTTTGATTTTGGTGTGGAATGTTTATCAATTAGCATTGATCTTGTCAAACATTTTGTATGCAATTTTTAATAACATGAGGTAGCAATGTCAAACACTATTTCTAGATTTGTTTATTACAACCAAAGTTAAAAATCAATCGACAGGCAAAGATTGCGTAGTTTATCATCAGTGCTCCCTGATGCAGGTGTTGAAGAGAGACAAGCTCATGTTAGTAGATTAGAAGAGAGTTTCACCATCCATTTAGGTTAGTCAAAATTAATTTTGCATTTGACATCAAGATTATATATGATAATTTATATTGGTGGTCAATCATAAATTTAATTCTCATCTCATAAAGTGTCAAAAATAGAAACATTAAGTGTTAAATTCATTTTTGTCTTTTATCAATACTCAAAAAATTAGTATCAACTATAGTAGACCTGTTAGAATTAGTGGAGACAGAAGTTTTCTTAGTATATTGAAAATGAACTTATTTGACGTTAAGGTGCTCAGATGAAGACCACACACAACCTACGACTTTTATGTACAGATGTCTTAGACTTGTGCAGACACAAACCTCATACTATCGGGTAGGTGAAAATAAAGCATGAATGTAATACAAATATAAACATTATTAGCAAATCTACTCAGTTGGTAAATGTTAAAATTTCAATTGACCCAAGCACCGAGTTGATTATTTTTGGTTTTGCTCTACTCAGGGGATTAGTGATTCCACAACCCCAGAGACTTCAAACAGCCATGTCCCTCTACTCCAATAACTTGTGTGGGCTTGTCTTATTGGTAGATAACAGGTTAAATTCATATACAGGCATCAAGCAAAGTAAGTTTTCTTCATTTTACAAATTTCAAGTAGATGTAACAGAATTAAAAGCAACACACACACAAAAAATGTAGTCATAAAATAGAATCACTCTTGCTTTTCAGAATTTGCTCAAATATGTGACAGTTCAACAGATTTCCACTTCCCAACACTCGACCACCAGTTTCAAATCATTGAAGAACAGCTGCCCAAAGCGGCCGATGTTAAGGCCAAAAAAAAAGGATCATCAGATGATCTTGATCAACTCAGTCTCCATAGCTCTACTAGTAGTTCTAGTGATGAAAAGGTGATCACTTGAAACAGGTTATAAGTAGCTTTAAAAAAAGTTTGTGGTGGTATGCCTGTTAATGTTGCCCCTAAGGTTTGTTGGTCGTATGCAAAGTAAAACAAACCATGTGCAAAGTTGCACAGTATTAATTTTTTGGGTAATATTTTACCAAATTTGCCACACAGTAATTCTAAACTTTTGCACCGCATTGGTCCGGTATCTTCACAGGCCTAAAGGGAACATTGATGCCTGCATTGATATAGAGGTAAAAGGAACTCTTGTGATTAAGAAGTTAGGCAGTCAGCAAAATTATATTACATTATAAAATCAGTAGTTATTAACAATATCTAGTATAATAAACTGGGTCTCAATGGCCTCTTTTTCAATGGATGAAGGCCAAAGGTCATTTCTGACCAAAACTTTGGGGGGAGGGAGGGGGGTGAATTTATGTTAATTAAGAAAAATAAAATTCTATTGTTGGTTATAAATTTCTGTCTTGATCATCCATGTCAATTTATCCCACTTTATGATAATCAGTGAATGCTAATCTTAAGATTGTCTTGTTTTATGTCAAAGATGATAAAAAATGTTTGCATATTTCTTTGTTTCAGGGTAAATCTAGATATATTTTAAAATATGAGTTTGCTTTTGAGCTCTCAAAAAATTGCTACATTTTTATATAATTATTCAAATTTTGGACAATGTATACTTTGTGTTATAATAAATATAGTATAATTTTTTTTACTTTGAAAAAAATTCTTTTTAGGAGAAAGTGGGTGAAAAGAAACTACATTCCGGAGACTTTTACCTGACAAAACATTCCAATCTGTCCGAGGTGCATGTCGTCTTCCATGTTGTTACAGATGACAACTTACGAACATCTGACATCACATCAAGGCATCCAGTGATACTTAGCATTCGAAACATCATAAAGCTCTGCTTCCGTTACGATATTCACACCCTTACCGTACCGCTTTTACTGACTCATGAGATGTCTGAGGTTAGTTGTTTGGATTCTCCTTCTGAAACTGGAAGGAAAAATTTACTCCTTTCAAGAAAATCATTTCAGATATTTTCTCAATATTATATTGCAATCTAGTGTTGAAAGCAAAATGAACCTTTCAAAAGAACATTTCTATTACTATTACAATTTTGATCCTCAAACAGGATTTCTATAAACATTTAATTAAAGAAAAGAAAATAAATGCTGTAAACAATAAAGCATATGCTTGTGTTGTTCTCTTCAGGAGATGACAATATCATGGTGTATGAAGCGGGCAGAACTCATGTTTAAATGTGTGAAAGGTTTCATGATAGAAATGGCAACATACAGTAGCCAGGAGTCCAGGACAATACAATTTTTAGTTCCAAGAGTAAGAAATTCATTTGATCTGTCTACGTGGTGACAAAATCAAAATCATAACATTCCAAAGTCAAGTTAGATTTTTTTTTTCAAATCGTTTTGAGTTTTTAAAAATTAGCTAAAATTGAAATTTTTACACAAAGTAATTTAAGGAACATGTTTTCAAATAAAAAAATTTCAGTTTCATACTCAACAATACCAATGGAAAAGAGTTTTTTGCTCTTTGACATTGATACAATCTTGAAATGACAGCTTGCAATCCCTAAATTGTTTTTGTAATTAAGATTAAGACCTGAGGTTATATACCTACTTGATTTTTGCAAGGATGTTAAATGTTAATGTTCAACCTCTGAGTTTAAAGAAATACTGACAACATGGTGTTTTATTAATTTTTTCAGGGCTTGTCAGAAGATCTGTTTCACCAGATCAGCAACATGATACCAACTATATTCCGACTGTCCAATCCTCTAGTGGTAAAATCAAATTGACCAGACAAGTGGCTTCATTTATTTGATATAATTTACTGATTTATGTTGTGTCAGTCAGGCTCTTAGAAAGTTGTCATTTGACATAAACTTAAATACTGTGATACTTGATTGCCTTTAAATTATTATATACTTGTTTTTTGTTGGGTTTTTTTCGTGGAATATTAGTTTACAAGGAGGATACAAATTTACATAAATTCCAAATGACTTAACAAGCTATTTGCAATATTAACTACAAAAGGTCATAGAACATCTATCTAATATAAATTTAAACAAGTACAAAATAATTTACTTTTTGTGTTTTTTCAGTTAGATTTTTTTTTAACAGCCATGTGAAAGTTTTTATTTCAGATTTTCTCAGGGAATCTTAAGGTTTTTGGCTTGCTTTAGGTCCAACACACACACACTGAAATCTGTGAAGTGTCATTTCTGTAAACTGTATTCCCTTTCATTGTCATTTAATTAAATGCATTTATTTTTAGTTTTGTTGATGTAATTAATAGACTCACAAGAACACCGGCCCTAAAAACTTACTCTATTTAAATTTGGATATGCACCTTGTTGTTAAAAATGTCCATTGAATTATAATATGTGCAATATATAATTGTTCAAATTAAATTATGTTATCCAATTACAGCATAAAATAATCAAAAAGTCTTCTTTTTTTTTTCTTCTGCAAAAAATATTAGTTGGGCCTAAATTATTAGTTGATGTTTATCAATGCCCATAATATATGTATTGTATACATACCTAAGCAGGGCAAAAGATGATTTGTCTGGTGTTATGTAAAAAATTCAAATAAAAAATCTGATACCTTTTTATTCTGTTCTATTATTGAAACTAGATGATCTGTCCAAAGGCTTAGACAATAATGATCAAATAAATACAATATTACTGGACTTCTCATAAGCATTTCACAAAGTTCACCACCTTAGTTTACTTAAAAAACTTAGCTACTTTGGAATCTCAGGTCTTTTACATCACTGGATCCAAGACTTCTATTGGGGTAGGGAACAAACTGTAATAATTAATGGATCTAAATCTGCACCAATAAAGGTTAACTCAGGAGTTCCAAGGACCTGTGCTTGGTCCCTTACTTTTATCAATTTATATATATTATTTACCCAACAAAATGTCAACAGGAACTAAAGTTAGGTTATTTGCTGATGATTGTATACTATAATGTATAGAACATTTTAAATCAGAAAAAAATCAAAAAATTTTTTTTAAAGACTTGGACGAATTGATAAAATGGGAAACTGGAGTATGTCTTTCCAAGCAGAAAAATGTCAACTTTTAAAGAGTAACAAGGAAGCAGAAACAAACAATTTCAAAATATTTCATTCATGGAAAAGAACAAATCCAAACTGAAGATGCAAAATACTTATGAGTGATAATAAATGAGAAACTATCATGAAATTCTCATGTCAATGAAGTTATTAAAAAATCAAACAAAAACTTAGGCTTTATAAAAAGGAACTTTAAAAAATTTAATAGAGATAAAGAACTAAAATTTTATCTCTCATTGGTGAGACCTGTACTAGAATATGCATCTTCTGTATGGAACCTATCCACCAAAGAAAACTTTGATAAACTAGAACAAATTCAAAAAAGAGCTGCCAGATTCATTACTGGAGAATATTCAAAACTGACTAAAATAACACCATTAGTTATATCATTAAACCTTGAAACACTAGAGGATAGAAGAACCAAGCGTAAAGTAGTAATTATACATAAAGCAATTTATTCTAATTTAGAAATACAACACAGAGATAACTTAATTCAACCCGCAGATACACATAAGGATACACCTTCCTTATTCCATATGCAAAAATAAACATGGAAATCTTTGTTCTTCCTGTCATGGAATTCGGGCGTGGATTGGGTTGCCTGAAGAAACCAGGAAAATCAAGACTTTAACAACATTTAAAACTCTAATAAGAATGCAAGACTAGGCACAAACCATAGATAAGCGTATGACACAATAATCTTCTGTATAGAAGGAGCGTTTGTAACAGATCAGATAACTGATAACTGTAGACCAATTTAGTAAGTTATATAAAATATGACAGATTTTTGTCTCATATTGTCATTTAGTGACTTGTCAATACTTATTCAAGATGTCAATAGAAAAACTCAAGCCATACATTTTGACAGCAACAGGCTAAAAAAAGGAATATTTTAAAAATTAATTAATTTTTTTTTCGCATAACCTTGTGGTCGTAGGGAGTTCTAATGTTTCCATTAAAACTTTCTCAGGGGTTGATAGATCTTGGTGGCGCCCATCTCCTCTCCAGGTCAGGGGAGGACATTTTAGCAATAATCATTTATCAATTCATCAACACATATTGTTACTTTGACATGGGCTAGATCCCACATCCTCAGCTTATGAGGCGAGCGCACTATTGACTTCGCTAGCCAGCCAACATATTTATATTAAAATTCCGCTAATGAAATTATAAATTTATATAGACACAAACAATGATGTAGTTACCAGCAATTTAGGCTCTTGTATAACAAATTATGATCTACTTGAACATATTAGGTATTATATAAGTTTTTAAAAAATATTTTTAGGCTCAGTGTTGTAGTTATTTTTTTGTGAATGTTAATAAAGTATAGAAGACTTTTAAAAAGCCAGGGTTGTGTTATTTCCCAAGATAAAATCAACACATTGCTATACTAGGCAAAGGGAATTTTTCCTGGAACCTGTTATTGCTGAAGTTATATCTCCATGCAATGCTAAGCTTATTAGCCTCTACAGTTTGTCAAATTTATTTCTGCTGAATTGCTACGATATTACATTTACGCTTGAGGAAAACAAACACATCCTCTAGATTTAGTTTAAGAATTTGTTTATAGTTTGCAGATGAAAATTATTATCTAAAGGAACTAACATACTAGTTTTTATAGAAATGGCTATTCGGTTGAAAGCAAATTTTATTCAATCACCACTAAAGTATTCTGAAAAAATGTATAAATTATATTGTGAAAAATTTAGATTTGATTTAAGAAATCAACTACTGAGTATCATGATCCCAGACTAAATTTTTCTCCCTTGTATTTAAATTTAACAGTACATCATACCATTACTTAATTTTTTTTACTGTACATACATAAGGGACATAAATAATAAACAGCTAAAAATCTTCTTGTAAGATGGACATTTATTCTTATGCTACCTATTGCAGCCCAAAAGTAAACAAGGAATGTCCAAATATCACATCAAACAACTGAGTATTTTACACAAAGAAATATGTATGAAATGTACATATAAAAATATCAATCACCCCAATGGCATTGGTTTTATTATGTATCCTCCAAGTCCAAGACTAACCTTTTAATTCAAAGATTTGTTACTGAAGTTTGCTATAGTAAAATTACATTTTAAGTTTGCTGCTTGCTTTTTATTCATATATTTGTTTAATTACTTGGAATGTTTGAGCAAATATGTTACAAAGCAGACCATATTTGTAATTACAAATTTGTCAGTGGAATCTCAAAATACCTGAATAGCTGAGAGTCAGAAGGTTGCCTTACAAACTAAATGTCTTCTTTGAGAGGCTAAATGTTTTATAACTAGGATAATTATTTACTTAAAAGACAGTCAAGATAACTTAAATCCCTTGTAGGGCAAAAAAAATGCAAATGTACAAGAAATATTTGTAAGTACATACAATAAAGTCATGTGGTAACAGTGATAATGAAGCTCCTGAAGTAAATACAGTATTTCAGTTACATCTCACAAATGAATTCAGTTCTGAGTAGTTATGTAATTACTAAGTTTGCTTTAAAAATTCCACCAGTCATTAACCCGTTTTAATTTTATTTCTTCTATAACATCCAAAAAAAAAAAAAAAAGACAATGATAAATTTCATTCACTTACTTATTCTTATTATTCGAGTGATACATCTGACTATACAAGTTTGATGGTCAGCATTGCCATGATGCTTCAGTAGAGGAAATCTCATTTAAAACTGATATAAATCTTGAACAAGCTATTGAAAACTCTATAGCTAAGTTGTAACTACCAACTAACAATTTTCTACCAAGTTTACAGAGAATCTTGAAAAAAAAATATTAAGAAGAATAGTCAAATATGCAAAAGTCATGAAATGTATTTATTTTATATTTGCCTGTAAGAAAAACAATTTTTCTGAAAGTTTTTTTTATTGAAGAAGATTAACTGGCCCCCATATAAATAACATCACCAAGTGTTTTGCGTATTAATACAATTGAATAACAACTCAAAATAAATTATGTCATCATGTTTGTCAAATTTAACATTGTGAAAGATAAATTCATGCCATTGATCTTAAAAAAACCTAGTACGAGCTGCTAGGCTTTAGTTATCCAGACATTTTTCTAGAGCTGAGCTTCAGCAGACAAATGTTTAAAAAAAATATAATTTAAAAAAAATAAGTTTTAAAAACTAATACTACAATTTTCAAAAACAACTATATGATCATTTCTATATATCTACATAGAGACAGTTATTTTACAAGGAATTTAATACATGCTTCAGTGCTTTCATAGAAATACATTAACCAGGTTGTTTCTAAGCTTGTTCTGAACCTGAAACTGTCAATAATTAACTTTCCCTTTTTGTTCTTAAAATCTACAAAATTCAGCACATTACTTACTGAATCAATGTCACTAAAATATAAAGGTAAAGGAAAACTTAAATTCAATAACTTATGACTCATTAAGTGATGATTACTTTTTAAAATCATACTAAAACATAAAATAATGATAACAATTGATCAATATTTTTTTAAAAAAAGAATCAAATAAATAGAAAACCTTTAAGGATCCCATGAATGGTAAAATCCCTTCTTTAGGAGACGCGGAGGATGATTAATGACCCTTTATGTCATCATACTTGTTAATAATTGCTTTTTAATTTCTACAAAGTCTTGGTTTGTCAAATAATTTGCATTCATATATTTTTTATTGATAAAGGAAGCACAAGAACCAAAGGTAAGATAACAAGAGCAGTGAACCAAATAAAATGAAAAATAATGGTAAATGAATTGTATTTGAACTAATGGCATGAATCATACAAGAAGTCAAGGTAAAAACTCACAAGAAGAAGGTCTTATTTGTACAAATATGTTTATAATTTGTCTTCAATAAAGTAAACTTCCCAGTAAAAAAAAACATGAATTATAAGTGGAGAGCTGCTGTAAACTTCTCAAAATGAGGGGTGAGACTGCAATCAGGCTTATACAAAATTAAATGGAAAAGATGTAAACAAAGTAAGGGTTAGCCTGACAGGACGTAACAAAATAGTGAATGTTTCGGCAAAGAGCCTTTGTCAACGGACATACAATACACAAATAAAACGAATATAAATAATAAAAACTTAGCTGTGGTGAAAAAACTTGGCTGCAGTAAAATCCAAAGAATCCAAGAAAGTGCACCTTACTTTGTTTACGTCTTTTCCATTTAATTTTAATGTAAACTCCTCATAATCTTCTCAGAAATAAATGATAATATTCTAACTAAGAAGTGTATATATTTTTTAATTACCTGTAGGTGGGGGGGGGGGGGCTTTGTTTAGAGTACAAGATTGGTAACCATCAGTAGGTTTTTATTTACAAACATATCAATGTATAAAATGTAAATGTCCAGTCTGAGAGGTATTATCCTAATTCAAGTGCTGAATGCAGTCAATGCAGCATTTCATGTGGTTAAATGGGAAGAGAAAGAAAAAGTTAATTCATCTGTTTGTAGAAAAAAAGCAACAACAAAAAAAAAGAGATTAGGTTTATAAGGGAAGCTAATGAAGTGATCAATTGTATTTTTCATAAGGTGAAACATGAGTTCAAATAATTGGTCATTCAAATACTGGTAGTTACATTACATCAAATATAGTTAGAGAAAAACATCCAGACTACCTTCAATATGTTACAAATTATGTGGGCCAGCACTTAAACATATTATTTATACATTTAAAAGGGAAATAAATAAAATATGAGGATTAAAAATAAAGTCTGCCACTTATTCTATTCATACATAAGGACCCAAAGGGAAGAAATTTTAGAAATTAAACAATAAAATCCAAAACCCACTATAAAATCGATTACATTAAAGATCATCTCCCAATACTTCTATCTAGATCCTTTGACCTAATTTCACACAGCCATCCAGACTTCATTGCACAATAAATACACACTACCTTTATGTACAACTTGAAACCGTTATAATGTATTAAACAAACAGTTTATGAGCAACAATTTTTTTATAGATTCACATAGTTGTTTTTTTTTTTTTTTTGCAAATTGTGAGCAACTTATTTGTGAATTAAACAGCTGCCCATAAAACACTAATCTTGTAACAGCTGCTTTCTTGAAACAAAACAATTGATTTTGTTTGAAAAAAATTATTCATGTTTATTGAAAATTTGCAGTAAATAATTTTTTGGCAAGTTCAACTTACACAACTGTAAGTGTATTTAAACTAAAAAATCGTTTACATTCAAAATAGTCTCATAGGTTGTTTTTTTTTTTTTAAAAAAAAGACAATGCTTGAATGCCATTATTTATAAAACATATTAAAATATAAAGTTGGTTATGAATGGCATAATTTGAAATTTAAATTAACATAAACTATCAAACTTCCCAATTAACTGTTAGACACAGTTCTATATTTTTCTTTCAATGGACACTAAAAGGATTTCTTTACTTTTTGTTGCAGATAAAATTTTAAGATATGAACAGACGCACTACTTTTGTGGTATTTTCTCTCACAGGTTGTCAATTTGGCAATAAAAACTGCCATCCAAGGCCATATACGTGTTCTCTAAAGGCAGATACATCATCAGCAGTGTACAAACATGATGTAGTAATCTTCACTGATGATATTTGTTGAAATGAATTCCTAACAAAACACAAACATGCCCCATCTCATTTCACCTTTCAAAGTCCCAAACACTTTCCTTGGTCCATCCAGGCATTTTCTATGCCCCAATTTGCTTGCCGTTAAAGATGGCATGCATGACGCATGTATCAAAAACATTTCAAAACTTTCTGTATTATTACAGGATCTCATGCTTATGCTAAAAAAAACAGCATTTCAAACCACATGTCTCTTAAATTAAGTGCTGTAATAAGTGTTTTTTCCCCCACTAACTGTGGCTTTGTTTAATAAAAGATATTGAAGAAAATTCATTTCTGTAGGTTTTAAATAAATAAAGGATAATATTTAGTCAAAAAAGTTTAAAAGCTAGTGCTTTTTTTTTTCCTTCCTAGATATTAAAAAAATGGTACTTGAAAAGGGGTTTTTGTGCGAGGATTTAAACTTTAAAATAATTCAAAGTTCCTGATTAAATTGTCTTGTTTAAAAACCAAGCCTGTAAGAATTTTCAGATAATATATATTTACCCATTTATACAGTTTAAGGTTGAGTTCCAATGCCATCAATTTTTGGACACATTTTAGTTTAAGTATTAATTAAAATAGCCATCTGAAATCAGGAGTTTGACTCAGATGCTTTAAAACAACTCATATTGACTTATTGAGTACTTTGGTTTTCTCATAGTTTTCGTTAACATAATTTGAACACAGTTTCAAAACATTTTCCTTAACTGAAGATGCAACTGCCAATATAATATGATGTATAAATGTAGGATATAAAAAAATATCACACATGAGCTGTTTACGCTGTAGCCAAATTTTCTCAGTAGCATATTTGTTAAATGAAACTTTCAAACTGTTTTTACTGGTAGCACTTCAAACATCATGCACTTTACCCCTCTAATGAATAATTGATACTTTAGTGCAATTTTAAGCTTATGCCTGACTTTTTCTTAAAAGAATTGTTTGTTACCTTTTTAATGTTTTGACAATTTTAAATATTTCTACTCTAAGGTTTTGTTGATTTTCACTAACTAACCAATCAACATTTTTTTAAAGAGCTCACTCTTCAATTTATCTTTGGTGTTTTATGTACTCTTTGTTGCTTGGGAATGAAACATCTGATCAACGGTGTATGCAAATAATCTATAAAATAATTTTTAAAAAAGAAAACAACTCAAAATGTATTGCAACAGTAGAATTATTTCTTGAGCCTTAGGAGTCTATTGCTTTTACTTCAGAAACCATGGGCTGAGCCTAAAACTCCTAGCCAGTATGGTGGTGCTTTGAATCTGAGCTCTTGTATGGATAATGCTCCTGCACCATCTGGGCAAGCTGGGTTAGTTGCTGTGAAGCTGAGGCTGGTTTACCCCCACCACCACCAGCAGCACCGATGACGATGTGACGCCCAGCTAATGGCACACCACCGCTGGCATTGTCAGAGTCAACATCCATGCTACTCTCACTAGCCATACTGCTCACGCTTATCATGCTGGCATCGCTGGACATGGCTGAATCACTGGATGGAGTTTCTGGGCTCACAGCGCTATTTGGGCCGATCTTCCCATCATCCCTGCCACTCGCCAGCCGTTTGTCTTCTGCCTCCTGCTGGAGCCCGTGTAGACTTAACTTGTGAGCAGTCAGACCTTCACTGCAGCTGGCTGCAGATTTGACTTCAGGCCTGAGTTCTGCTCGAGCTATCGCATACTGTTTAGGTCTACCTCCAGAGCTGCTGGAAGAAGACTGATCTTTTGCCTGTGGTATCATTGCAGGCTTATGGCTTCCTATTACTGGATCTGCAGGAGGTAGCAGTTTTGGAATGGGAATGAATGAGTTGGGGTCTGAGGTGTCCACCTGTTGAGAGACCAACGATAAAACAGGAGCATCGGCTGCTCTCAGAGTTGCAGGAGAAGGGCCTGATAAGCAGCGCCTGCGCATCGGTAAGCTGCTCGCTTGAACTGGTTTAATCACACCCTGGGGATCCACAGGGTTGCTTTGGCTGTGAGGCCTTCCAACCTGTGTGGCAGTGCAAACTTTAGTTATTGGATTCTTTTTTGATGAATCTAGGGTAACTGGTACAGAAAGCCTACGGGCTGCCTCAGTTTTACTCTCGGGAAAGAAGTATGTCTCCTGCTGCTGTTTTTGTCTACTGGGGCTGAGAGAAAGACTTCGTTGGAAGCGGAAGAGATCTCTAGCATTCATGCCCCCTGGTTTGGTCCGTTCACTCGAGCTATGACGCAGGCGGCCTTTTAGTGACAGATCCTCCATGGGTATTTCCAGACACCCATTTCCCGACTCCCCAGACCAGTTCAAGCTCCCCCTGACTTGGGATCTGGACGAGGATGACAAGGAATAGAAGGCTGGATCAGATGCAGACCCATGATTCAGTGACTGAAAAGCCATGGCAGAGGTTGCGTCCTCACCCATCTCTACAGCTGTGGTGTCGTTAGTTTCCACACCCAGCTCTTCCCTGGCCAAACTTGTGGTCAGGATCATCCCTGGTTTCATTGGGCCCATCAGGGGCTGTTGGTGTTCTTGACGGCTCCTGCTTCGCTGCGCAGCTTTTGCTTGGAGAAGACGCCGCTGCTCCGGTGTGACCCTTCTGTTTGCCTTGGCGCTGCTGGCGTTGATGACTGTTGATGTACTGGAAGCTGAGGTGATAGAGGACTGAGAGCCGGATGAGGTGAGAGCCGATGAGTTACTGGACTTCTTGGCATCTATTCTGACAGGATGACTGCGACCTGGGATGGAACAAGCAGAGATGTGACCAACTGAACAACACTAAACTGTGGCAATGTTAAGAATTGCTGGAAGCCCGACAAGATGTGTAATAGGTATAAAGAACAAAGAACCCTTTTAAGAACATTAAAAACTTGCTAACATTTTTAAAATAACACATTTTTAACTTGAAAACTTAATGCATATACTAAATTATTTATATTTGTCACAGTTAGGGCTGTCAATTTTTTGAAAAATGCTGCCCGAGTACCCGTCCAAATTTCGAACAGGTACCCGGGTTACCCGTTCAAAACATCGCATAATTTTCACCGCCATACAGCTATATTATGCAACCTAGCCACCTTCCATGCCCCTTATTTCTCAGTGACCACACGGCCGACGTCTCAAAGTGACGTCACGTGATTTTGGCTGATTTATACCCCCTCCCCCCCTCCCGCCGCTGTCACAAAAAGTTAGAACCCCATTAGAACAAAGATTTCCAGCCGCCGCCCCACTCCCACATAATAGCTGTACCTCGTTTTTGAAAATGAGCATTTGTGAAATAACTTTATTGTCACTTAAGTTTGTATTTAATGTGAAGTTGAACTCTATTAAATCGATACACGTGTAAATCCATGTAAATCGTCAGTAAATAAATTTTAAGCGTTCAAGTTTTTAAGTGGAATTTTCATTTTAAGTTGCACGTTTTGATATAATGTCACATTTCTAAAACACACCCCCCCCCTTCGTCACAAATGTATGATCGCCTCCTTAGCATATTTGTTAAATGAAAC
>MUZC01001187.1:48402-109432 GCA_002072015.1 Radix auricularia | reverse complement strand
AAAAAAAAAAAAAAAAAAAAAGCCGATTGGGAGCCGAAGTTTGGCCTTTGTTATTATAGACGTTAAAGTTACATTTTCACGGGTACCCGGGCGGAATTTTACTACCCGGGTAATCTGATGGCAACGGGTACCCGGGACCCGGGTACCCGTTGACAGGTCTAGTCACAGTATGACAACCATTAGATATACCAATTATCTTGCTTATTTTAAAAACAAATTCATTTTAAAATTTTTTTTTAAACAATGCTTATGGTTTATTTCATTGTTGTAAAAGCAAGGGGTAACTGTTTATGAGATTTGCGAGAAAATCAAATAAGAGAGAGGGGGCTTGACAACAATAAGCACTGGAACTTGGCACATGAAACAATGACACATTTGTTGGGGAGGCCAGGATGGCATTGCTCAGCTAGGACTTTGAGAGAGTAAGCCAGGACTTTGAGAGTAAGCTAGGACTTAGAGAGAGAGAGCCAGGACTTTGAGAGAGTAAGCCAGGACTTTGAGAGAGTAAGCCAGGACTTTGAGAGAGTAAGCTCAGACGCAAAAAAATAAATATAAGTAAGTTTGCGGCATATGATCTAGAATCTAGATCATGTTGGGAAGCCCTAATGGTCAAGTAACTTCAAAATATTGTTTCCATTTTTACCTAGTGGAAGCTCACCTCAAAAGATGAAATAGAAATAAGAATATTCTGCAAATGCCCATTTTGCCATTTTATTTCCTACTTAGAGGATTAAAGCTTTCTTACCAGGTATAGGTCCAGTCCTGTTAAAATGTCCCCTCTCTTCGTTGAGGGAAATGTCCAACAAACGTTCTATTGTGTTCATCTTTTGCTGTCTGGCCCTCTGTCGACCTTTGATGAGTCTCTGCTTGGCTGCCATACAACGAATGTGGTCGTCAAAGACAAACTTGGCGGATAAGATCGGGATCGGCTTGGCGTGGACAGAGGACTGGGGCTTGTGGACGACAACGTGAAGCAGGCGGCTGTCATCCTTGTCTCCTGAAACTTCAACATCCTGTTCAGGAGAGGTCACAATAGTCACTGAGGTCATGGCAAAGAATGTCTTAAAAATGTAAATTTAATTTTAATACTTGTTTAAGTTGTTTGTACTGATGAAGGCATTAGCCAAAACATGTACTTGTGTATGAATCCATTAATAAAGCTTTAATTTATTGTTTTGATCACTCAATTCATTAGTGTATCTTTTATTTAAAAGCTTTATTTCAGTCACCCAGGTCATTCTAGAACAAACCTCCGATCATGTCTAACTCTTTCAAGCAATAATACCACAACAGTATCTATCAAGATTCATTAGCTTAAAATTATTTTTTCACGTTAAAGGTATTGCACATTTTTTTTTGGGGGGGGGGGGGTATTTTTCATAATGGTTTACTTACAATAAATGGCAATTTTCCCTTATTTAAAAAATATTAAAACCCCCATTAACATTAATTAACAATATAACTGGTCTTTATTCAATATTTTTCTCTATGATATGGTTTAGTTATAAAATGACTAAAAACAAGGTCCAATCCAATGTTTTGGAGCCTATGTCACCAAATATTACCTGTAAATAACCCACAAATTTGACCACTCCCCAACCCAATCTCTTGGAGTCTGGCTCAACAAGGATCAGCTGGACAGGGTCAATCACAAGGAACCTGCGCTCTGGTCTTCGACTGGAAAAAACAAAAACGGCAACCAATTGAAATTCATTTCATGGACAATATAAAATTCAATTCATGTTTTCCAACTTCAATTTCCATGTTGGACCAGTAGTTTTAACGATATGTTCATTTAAAAGATTTCTTTGAGATAATGATACACACCAATACACAGTATGATAGGGATTTAATAAATGCAAAAGACATTATCTCACCTTTCTCTGTTCACTACTGTACATGCTATGAGGTCACTGTTATCTGATGGTAAAGAAAACGGCATTTTAAATCTGTGCAAACATACAATAGGCATAAAAAGGAATAATGAAATGTAAATCTTCAACATATATAGAAATAGAGACAGTAATGACGTTTTATCAAAGTTCCAACCAACCCATCAGTGTGTAGTGTGTCCCACCAATGTATCAGTGTGTACTGTGTCCCAACCAACCCATCAGTGCATAGTGTGTCCCAACCACGTCATCAGTGTGTAGTGTGTCCCAACCAACCCATCAGTGTGTAGTGAGTCCCAACCAACTCATCAGTGTGTACTGTGTCCCAACCAACCCATCAGTGTGTAATGGATCCTAACCAGCCCATCAGTGTGTAGTGTGTCCAACCAACCCATCAGTGTGTAGTGAGTCCCAACCAACTCATCAGTGTGTAGTGTGTCCAACCAAGTCATCAGTGTGTAGTGTGTCCCAACCAACTCATCAGTGTGTAGTGTGTCCAACCAACTCATCAGTGTGTACTGTGTCCCAACCAACCCATCAGTGTGTAATGGATCCTAACCAGCCCATCAGTGTGTAGTGTGTCCCAATCAACCCATCAGTGTGTAGTGTCCCAACCAACCCATCAGTGTGTAGTGTGTCCCAACCAACCCATCAGTGTGTACTGTGTCCCAACCAACCCATCAGTGTGTAGTGTGTCCCAAACAACCCATCAGTGTGTACTGTGTCCCAACCAACCCATAAGTGTGTAGTGTATCCCAACCAACCCATCAGTGTGTAGTGTGTCCCAACCAACATATCAGTGTGTACTGTGTCCCAACCAAGGTATCAGTGGGTACTGTGTCCCAACCAACCTATCAATGTGTAATATGTCCCAATCAACCCATCAGTGTGTAATGTGTCCCAAATAAATACAGCAACTTTACTGCACACTTAAAAAAAACTGTCCCTTTCCATTTCAACTTAAGCATAAGTTCAGATAAGGACACAAAGATCGATATATTTTATAACTCATCACTTATTCCTTGTGATTTGCTTAAACTGATTCATGTAATAACAGAGCGAGTCTCAACAGTTTGTAACAAATAAGTAACTAAGTAAGACTGACCAACTTGGAGCCCACATCTTAAAGAACACAATGCTACCTGCATTTCTGCTTACTGGCCCCTCTTTTTAACATAATTAAAAATGAATTTAGATTCATCAGGACTTCTCAATCTTAAATGGTTTTAAAACTTTTTGCTAATATTTACTTACTACCAACACCAAGAGATTTAGATATTTTCTTCAACAGTTTGGTCAACCCCTAAACTAAGGAGACAGAAAAATGCATTTCTCTCCACAAATGTTTACTCACTCAAATCCAGGACATCCTCAGTTTTGATACAAGATTCTTCTTTTGTTAGTGGTAACTGTGTCTCTGCTTCATGCAACAAACTAAGGGACAAGTCTCTCACCATGAAAAACACCCGGATGGCCTGGAGAGGTTGAAAACTGCAACTTAGTTTCCATAACAAAACAATGTAAACACTGATACAAAATAAAAATATGATACTCAAGCATTCAATTCATCTACTGTATATTTTTACACAGATTTTAGAACTATCATCACCCTCATCACTGACTGACTGTGGAATAGTCTATAACCCAAATTTGTTTGGTGAGCATTTTTTTTTCTTTCAATTTATTTTTATCAGAAGTTTAAATTTATTGATGTAGCAAATCTGTGGTGTAATTGGGGTAAAATTTACGGTTTTAGCTCCATTTTCAGACCATGCTGGCTGGCCTATGGGGCAGGTGGAGAAGCGTTCACGAGTTTTTATAGCCAAGGTATAAGTGGGCTACTACAATGCCTAGCTGCTTTTACTTTACCCCAACTAATGTTGGGTACCCATTCGTAGCGGGGTGAACTCAGGGACTTTAGCCATGGGAACAGGCCACAGTCTTCACAGAGTTTCAAACCCGTGACTCTCTGTGTGCCAGCCAAGTGCACTTCAACTTGACCACCACACACCGGGTTTAATTGGGGTGGCATATTAAAAATATTTAGTTAATGGGTGTCAGGTATTTCAGCCATAAATGATTGAATGTAACTAGACTTAAATAACCAGGGAGGCTAGGGTGGCGAGTGAGTCCTACACTCAGACAAGGGTTGTATGGCACTGCCCAGCAGACGGAGCAGGTTGCCCAGGTGTTAAACAAAGCTTTAACTCTTAATGTGCCATAAATTTTTCAGAAAACTTCCGCCTTAGTCCTGTAAGAATTTCCCGAATTGCAATCAACTGGTTATGAAATTTTAAAAATTGCTGAAAATGTATTTATAACATTATTGTCATAATGACTTCATCTTTTAGGATAAGAATGGTTATTTTACTTTCTAAAAGATTGTCTTGAGTTTAATACTTTTTTTACCTGTAGTTTAGTACTATTATTTTATCACATCTTCAAAAGGAAAAAGTTTAAACTACCAAAAAACTTCGCGAATCAAGCGATAACACTAGCGCTGGCAACGGCCACCACAGCCGGAAGTCAAATACATCATCTTTCATGCATTGAAGAGTTTTTATTTGCTGTGATTTCATTTCTAAAGAGAGTTCTATCGAGGCGAGCTTAACAGCACTTTGGTAATAGAGGCTAGGCGTGCATTATCACGCTTTAACACATTAAGAGTTAAGAGAAATTTCAGGCTCTCAGAATATGAGATTAGATTAGTTCATGGGCTCGACAAAAATGTTGGTATTTTTTGTTTTCGGGGGTGGAACACTAATTGCAACTCAAAAAAATCTAATCTTGAACACATATTCTGACTGGTAACTCAAGTTGATTGAAAGTGCTAGAAATGCTGCCATGGTTTTGGTAAAATATTTTCATTTATTTAAGCATAAGCAAAGTGATTGCTAATAAAATCAGATTAATTACTAATGTATTTGCAAACATATCATAAGCATGCTTCACACATGAAATTTTAGTATTTATTTTTACTGATTGCAAACTTTAATCAAAACACATTTAATGTAAATTTGTTTCCAGTCAACTTACCCGCCTTGCCCGCTCCACTTCTCCACAAGGCAAACGTTTATTGAAGTCTATCCCAGTTAGAGGGGTACCAGTCGGTGGTAGAAGAATGGAGGCGTCTTGCATGAGGTATTCAACGTTCAGCGGGCGAGTCTAAATCACAATAACAAAAGGATTTCTATTAACTAGTTAGCAATGGAACAATTACTTTGATCAAAATTGTAAACTAAACGATAATTTCCATTTGAGATATCACTAACAAAAAGAAAATACACCAAAAAGTTCTAAAATTAACTTTTCAAAGTCTCAGTGCCTGCTATTAAGTCATAATATCTCAAATTTTTACTCTCAACTTTCCAGTCCAAATGTTCTAGAAGTACAATAATCTGGCAATAAAAGGACATTCCTGTGTCTATGCAATCAGAACCTCATTGACATTGTCTTTGCATAGAAGTATAAAATATATTTGATGGAACATGCTGCCGACATGCTTGTTTTGAGTTTTAAAAGCATTGGACTCACTTACCATCATTTCTCTGTACTCATCTTCAAACATATCCAAGAAGATTTCCTCACTCTGAGGAATGAAATGAAGATAAAATTACATGTGGTGTACCTAGAATACCACTGAAATAACCACTAGCCCCACAGTGAAACATTCAAATGGTTGGCGTGTATGGCAGTTTAAATAAGACTCATTATTCTAAACATAATCATCAACTTCACCCATGTTGAAGCAAGGATTTATTAAAGATGTTTGTTTTTCTTACATTAAACTAAGACTAACTTAGCATTAAATTGTAGGAGAACAGTGACATTGGCTTGTCAAATATATTGTTTCCCACTTAAACTTAAAGTTTACCTTATAAAAATTTCTCAGCTGCTGCGTGCAGCACTCTCTGGCATTCTCTATGCATGCCAGGTGTCTGTCCTGGAGGTATGATTTGTCCTCATTGTTGACCAGCTGTTTCAGTAACTTGATGCTAATCTCCAGTGTGGCCAGGCGGACCTTATTACCTGGATCATGAAAAAGTTGAATGCTGAAATACTTTGCACACTTCAAATTATATTATATATTAAATAAAAACTAACAGGCAAAATAGCCAGAAAATAAAATGATTGGGGTATCATGTGCTGCCTGGTTCTTTCTCTCAGTTTTAATTTTTTTAATTAAAAAAAATAAAACTCATATCCCCTCGATAGATGAGGCAAGATTAGGTCAAATATAAATATAAAGTAATTAATATTTGTATTAACAGTGTCAGATTTCTAACCTGACTGGCAGGCCAGTTCAATGATCCTTATTAATCTCTCCACCAAGAAAAGGTTGTAGTTTTTCTTGCACTATCAATGAAAATTCAATTATAATGATGAGAGAGAGAAAAAAACAACCTAAAAAGGATTTGTTCAAAAATAAAATTAATTTTAGTCAATAAAAAATAAATAATGATGCCAAAATGTTGAGTCTTTTTCCCCACAAAATTGAAGGCTATAATCATAAACTATTTTCAATTTTTAGACATGCAAAAAATAAAATACTGCATAAGCCAATGTTATCTAAAAGAACTAAAGTGCAGAAAATAATGTTTCGGCCCAATGTCAGAGTTTGGGAATGAGTGTGCAGGGATGTTATTGACAAGCTTTGAACTGTGTGCAACTAAAAAAAGACTAGCCCACAATTTTTTTTACATCTGCTGCATGAATTGATGTTAGCTTCCAGAGACCATACATATTTCAGACTTGTAAACAAACATTATTTTCTGCTCTTGACATCTATTGTCATCGTAGATATGTAAGTGTGTACAATAGCAAGTGCATTAAATTGAAGGGAGAGTGTTAAAATTCAATTCCAAGAATTGACCTAAACTGATAGGAAAGCAAGTTGATAAAAAAGGGGGTAAATATGAAAATTATTTTACTTATTTAGAATATATGATAATGTTGTATCTTAACGTAAGATACTTACATCAGATCTTTCTGTGGGCATGAGGACACTGTCCAGGAGATTTTGTGATATGCCTGGGAAAATAAAATGCTCCATTGAACAACACAAAAGGTGATTAGTTATTTTTGATTTCTTAATTTATGGAAAAATACAAGTACTACTTAGTTGCAGTGCTCAAAATGGCGCAACCATAAATATCTAGAGATTTAAACTCACCTTCACTTTTGCCCATTGCATACAGAAGACACAGTGCAAACAGAGCAGAGTAATCATTCTCGCTGCATTCTAAAGCATTAAAGACAGCTTCCAAATATGGCCTTAAAAGCAACAGAACATTGTCAAAAATGTTAAAAGTCTATACAAAGATTTTACAGTCAAATTAAATGGGACACATTATTTAAGTTAAGTGAAAGAGACAATGGCAACAAAAAAAAAGAAACAAAAAATTGACACTGGTGAAGTTCATAATTCAGGTAATTATTATAAGTTTTTATCAGATATTTTTTAGGACTATTGGGGTCCCCAATAAGTGTATTATTATATATGCTTTATGGCTGTTCAAATTTGTATAAAAATACATTTGTGTGTTATTGCTAATTATTGTATGATATTCATTTGTTCTCAAGGGGGTCACATTAGAAAGTTTTGACTTTGCTCTTATTGTACACAATTCTCTGAATATTTCAAATGGTGCAAACAAAAACATCAATTTCATTATTAACAACCTAGGGTTAAAGTATTTTTTAAGTGGTGCCTCCTCAAGGCAGCTTATCTATTCAGATTTTAGAATGGCTCTGGAACTTATTTTTATGTTTTGTTTGGGAATCAAGGAGTAAAATATGTTTGGAAGATATCAATACTTAATAGATTGTTAAATTAAATAAATTAGTTAAATGGAATGTTTTGAACTTCTTAAGCTTCAACCAGATTTGCATCCATTGGAATCCAAGGATCCATCACTTTATTCACCTTTCTGTAAGTTGCTGGGATCAAAGCAATAAACAAACACACACAAAAACAACCCCAAAAAAGGCAAGCCAGCAATAGAAATTTTGATTTTCCATAATCTCTGAAGAAGTAATGAAGTCTGTTCTTAAAAATGTTAAGACTGTTCCAAATGCCAACTTACACTCAAGAACCTAACCTTCGTTTCATAAAAAAGCACAAAAACAATATTAAAAAAAAACATGTGCAATCTAATGCTTACTAATTTCCATTTGTTTAAAAATCAATCAAAAACATGTTATCTTTGGTTTGAGACCCACCATAAATTTAAAGTTAATAATTTTTATATTGTCTCTTCGACAAATCAGACCCATTCATTGAAACGGTTTTTGTTGCAAAATTTCATGCATCCCGTTTTCCCACCTGTTCTCCAGAGAAAAACTTGTCTGCAAATTCTCTGATGACGGAGGAGGTCTGGGGGCAGACAATCTCTGGTGGGTTCTACCCATTAATTTTTCCTCATCTGTGGAATTCTGTGTTGGGCTGGAAAGCTCTGTGTCCCCTGAGCAAACTTCACTGCTTGGACTGAGGGCCCCTTCTGTCAAATAAAGTCAGTGTGGTGTTAACATCTGTTAACTACCAAAGGAGTTGGTTACAGAAACAGGAATGGGGCAGGCAACATTTTAGCATTAGGAACTATCAAGTGTGCGTCTTGTAAAGCTTACTTGGAATGACATCTTTTTCTTAAACTTTGGGACATAAGCCCATTACCCAAATGAAAGGGGAGGACTAACCAGTAGATGGAGAGCTCAAAACCTCAGCTGCTAAGACTGACATAACAGGTTCCTCGGGTTTCGTCCCAGGCTTCACAAGTTTAGATGTTTCCTGCTGATGGTCATAGTTACGTTTGGGTCTTGTGTTTTCTAAAGTTTTCTCCAGGGATTCTCGAGGAGGTCTGAATTCTCTGATTCCCTATTCATAAATAAAATCTACTGAAATTAATAAGTTCTCTTTGTTATTTAAAATTTGTGTGCTTTTAAAAAACGTAAATGATAGAAAATTTAAATATAACCTTTGTTTGGGGTTTGAAATGCAGACTTTGACAAAAATGATGCATTTCAAAATACAAATTATGGATCTATAAAATCAAAAGTATATCGATTGCCTTCAGAACATAGGAGCCCATTTTAATTGTTCTCAGAGTGCAACTGGTAGTGGACAAGGCGGTTCCCTTTCATAATTGGCTCACCTACTTTCTTCACCAAACAGGTGTAACTTATTTTACTGCATGTGTTTGAGCAGATGGTAGCTATTTTCATACTAATTACTTCAAAATGCTATTTCACTGAAAAGCCAATGAAAAAAAGGTGTGATATGTACTTTTAATCCTATTTACAGACATAGGAGAGATGGACACAGTAAGTCTAACGACTGACCATTTTTGGAGAATCCCTATGTCCAGGTCCACCAGGCTGAGCTAGGGCTACATCTCCTTGGAAAATCACTTCTGCTAGCTGCTGCATTAGGGGTCCATAATGAATGATCAAAAATACCTGAGATAATAAAGCATAGTCAACTTATCTATTCCGAAAACAGCAGGTTTTCATTTAAAGACATAAAACATTTGTAGAACTCATTTTTTTTAAATAAGGAAAAACTACCAAGAGCTCAAATGTATTTTTAAATAAATTCGCATTTAATGGGCTAATGTTGTTGAAGTTATTAAATAACCATATCGGCCCCTAAGAATAACAAGGTTCTAAGTCAAATTTAAGACCAAAATGAGTTATAGCAACCGGGTCATAGTCCATGTATTAATCTATAATGGTACAAAATATGAAAGTTGTATCTTGAGACAATTTTGTGGGTAGTGCAGAATAACAAGATTCTAACTCGTATATAGCCTTATTAAAAATCAAGGCTATATAGCCTTATTAAAAATCAAATTTTCAAACACGAATATTTCGGTTTGAACAAAAGTCCACATAGAACCTTGTCATTCGAAAAGGAAGATATATATTTATAATGTTAGCGTAGGAGTTCACCTGTGAGAGCAGAAAGAGAGACACAACACAGCTGACATGCTTTCTGTCATCCTGTAGAGAAAACAAAAATTATGTCACAAACATAAAGGTAGAGTGATAATTATCTTCTAAAATAAAAAACTTAATCGTCATGAACAAAGTGTGGCTCTGGGGCTTGAAGAAATGCAGCTTACCACTTCCTCCGAGAACTTTTTGCGCTTGGTTAGTGAGTAGACATAGAGGGGCACGAGGAGCCTGTTGAGCAGCTTGTCTGTCAGAACCTCATTGAGGGTATCTATGTCAATCAGGAATATGTCGTTTAAGTAATGAAGGTGGTCCAGGTGTTCAGCCACAAGATCAGCCAGACGGTCTCGACTTCTATGGCTAAAGAGGGAATAATATTTTAAAGAAGTTATGGCCACTTAAAGGTATGTTCAAAATTACCAGGACCAGTGACACAAAAACATTCATTTAAAATATATTGTATAAGAAACTTTCTTGTCTTAGTGACACTAGTGAAAACCCTGAGCATAGAAGTGTTTTGATGTGGTAGAGAATTATATTACAAATGTTGGGTTACTGGACAACATTAGAAAATCTCTGCCGGGATAGCTTTTGAAGTGATAATATTCTGAATTATTAAATACAGGACTAAACACAAACCATAGAAATACGTAGGACGCAATAATCTTCTGTACAGAAGGAGCGTCTGTAGCATATAAGAAGATAAGAAAAAGAAATAATTTTAGTTAATTAATTTAAAAAATATTTGAAAAAAGTTGTTGAATTTTTTTATACATGAGAACCCCAAAAAGTTGTTCTCATCTTGAGGCCTCTAAATCCCTTACCATTAAAGCCCTTTCTTTTTTGCGTATATTTTAACCTGCCATTTCAATACTATTATGACGTGCTCCTAAATGGCTTGCAAATCATGATAAAAATAAAAGGCAAAGTTTTCAGTCCCATATCATGATGAACTTACTCATGATCATGGCGCACACACGTGTCCAGGTCTAAGATGTGATTCCCTATAAACCACACAAGGTTTGAGAAGTAAGGTGCAGCTGTTCTGTCCCGTATGTAGCTGAGCATGGCTTTATCATCAACTGTTCATTAATTCAATACATCAGATAACTTCAATGGGTGGATTTACAAAAAAAATATTTGCACAACCGATTTATAAAACATTTAAAGAAAATATTTTGTAATAAGCAAGCAACTCATTTAACTGGTTAATAAATAAAGGAATTTGAAAAGTATAAACTTTGGCATGGTAAATTAATGGATTTGTACAAGCAGTGATGTGGGTTGTTGTAGGGAATATTGGTTTGGTCAGGCTCTTTTTTATATTGGAGACAGTATTTTGAGTCAACTGCATGAAACCAACTGTTTGGCCAGTGTGTTCAAGAATTTTTTATTTTTTTTTGGTAATTTAGAAAAAATAAAAAAATATCATTCCTGATCATTACCTTTGAACACATTTAGGGTGATGGTTCTGACGGCTATCCTCACCATGGACTCGGAATGGTTAAAAAACTTGATTGCTTCAGTGTAAAGAGCAAAGTCATTTGTGTGCTGTAAGAGAGATAAAAATCTTTCACAAAATTATCACATAGGCGTTCATCTAATGATATGTTTTTAAGGTGTATTGTCTAGGCTGGTAATGGTTTGTGGTAAAAAAATAATATTATTTACATGGGGTGGTGGGGCAGGAGGGGGAGTATTTGAGTGGAGGACTCACATCATGCAAAATAAAGGGATCAATGTTCTACTGCATCCAAGTTACATAAACAAAACTATTTTTTATTGGTGTTTTTAATAAGCACTTTAACCACAAGATTGAGCAAAAGGGATGGCACTCTTAAACCAATAGTGAGTGAAATTATTTTAGTGTGTGGTAAGATGTTAGTTAAAACAGAAGAATGCTGTATATGGCAGCACAATGAGAGGTTACAAATGCATGACAAATTAATGCATAAATCACCATAGCCATCTAATGTTTTGTTATCTTAGCAGTTGCGGTAATTGTTTGGGTTCAAGCAATATTTCATTGGAATTAATTGAAATATTAATAAGACTGCTGCCATTTGACAAACATGTGTCCCCACTTGTAGCTATTTGCAACTGTAATGTCCATTCTTTAAACAAATAATATTTATAAAACAGTCAAGGGCGAGACTGATGGTATAATTCACAAAAGAAGAATGAGCTGCCCTCAGATGACTCAATCCCTTGCAAGATCAAAGATTACTATGAGGTAATCATTTTTTTAACCCCTTCCCTTATCAGAGCTTTAACTTTAACTAAAATAAAATATTTCACATCTTACAATCTAGATGCAATGAAAATCTTTTGTTTTTTCAAAGGTAAATGTCTGTCAAATGGCTTCAAGGTATACTAATTGTTATTTAAAAATCAAACACACACCCTTTAAACCAAACTAAAAAGTATAATGCAAATAAATTCTCTTACAGAAATGATATCAGATTTATTTTTCAATGTTGAATTCTGAATAGGAAAATATTAAAATAAAGCAGGTTTTAATGATTTGTCAATAAACATTTTACCATTATGAAATTTTTAAAATCATAATAAATTAAGTAAATAAAAATAACTGGACTGTATTATGAATGGAAAAGTAGCTCTATAAGTGGTACAAAATTGTTGTTCTTCAAGCTATCAATGTATAAGAATCTCTTTAATATTAACATACCTCATCAATATAATTTTTGATTTAAAGTAACAAATGAGTTACTTGCTTGTACTACTATGAAAAGACCCTAATGTATGAGGAGCTTTTTCATAAAAATTTTTGCCATAATTTAAAGAATTTTAACCTATAAAAGTTACTCCCATACTGACCTATCAAGGAGATTATTTTTTAAAATTATAACCTATAATTTTACGTTGACAAATAAGTGCTGTTTTCATTTTCATTTTAATTGAAAATTCAAATAAATTAAATGTATTGAAATGTAAATGTTACTTTTTAAATTATTTTTTTCCCTATCACAGAAGACAATGTTTTTTTTAATGAGAAAGAAACTATAAAAATGTTCAAAATCAAATAATTTATATTAGACCCATTCAAAAATGTTGTTTTAGAACATAGACTATAAAAGAACAGCAGCCTAATCTATGATTAATGGCCAGAATTTATTTAACCACAGCCCCAGGCAACATTTGTCTACAATTAGTTTATTGGTTATTTTAGAATTAGGTTGAATTAAATGCAAGTCACTTTAAGAAACTTACTGGAGTGTGTGCAGTCTGAAAAAGCCCATCAACAAAAACAATAACAAAACAATTCATGATTAGGCCAAAATAAAATGGCTAGTCTTTGTAAGACGAAATAAAAATAGTGAGGGCAAGATATGAACATAAAAAATGTCTCAAAAGGCCAGACAAAAAAAAAAATTATGAAATATACATTTTTATATTTTTAATTTATAAAAACAATTGTTTTTGTTTTTTTAAAAAGAAAGGTAATAGCAATTTATATATCCAGCTTTTTCTTCTTGAGTTTAGGTTCAAATTCAACTTTGAGTTCAACAATGCAACTGTTTTAATTTCAACATCTCTATCAAGGATTAAGCATATACCTTTAAAAAACTTTAATAACCAAAGAAACATTTTAAAATTTATTTTATATGTAAGTTTTATTTCAAAAAAACAATATATATGATATAGCTTTGAATGTTTATGAAACATTTAAGAAAAAATATTGAGTTAAATAATATAATTTAATTTAAATGTCATGTGACATCAAGAGGTAAACTGTCACTTGTGCTCTCTATCTCTAAATTGACAAAATGCTGCAGGCAATAGTTATTGATTAAAAATAACAGAATGATTTTCAGTAATCGATAAAAAAAAAAAATTGTATCATCTTTTAGTAGCAGTAAGAACTTATCAATTTATTATAATAAGTGATTTTGTCAAAATAGTCGTCATTAACATTCCTGTGTTCTGATTATCAGATCTACTTACCTCATTGTAAAAGAAGTGAATAGTGTGTTTATTCAGCTTAAGAGAAAGTGTTTTCAAGAAAGATATATAGTATGCCATCACCTGAAAAAACATATCAGGCCATTATTTATTTTTAGAATTTTTAATTTGATACTTTCAATATTTTTATAGAAAACTGAATTGCCTTTATTATTTACAATATGAAAGGTTTGGATCTAGGCTAAGGCTTTAAGATAATTTTAAAATTGCTATAAACATTGAAACACGCCAATTCAAATCATACCTCTTCATCAGAAAAGTCAAATTTGTGCACGATAATAGAGTTGATATGATTGTTTGATAATAAATAATCTGTAAATCAATAAAAATATTTTGTAAATATCAACAAAATGTGAAACAATAAACAGTGGAAGCTCGGTATACATCCTTAATACGTTCCAGACACTTGGACCTATATCAAAAAAGGATTTATACCAAACATATTTTTACTATACTCAATATATGGGGGGATCATATTATTTAAATACTTATACTTTTATTGACGCGGTTGTATAAAATAATTTAAACACTGCTTGATAATAAAATACATTTTTAAAAAAGTACTTCATAATTTTTTTTTCATAATGCTCTAATGTTCCTGATCTTTTGTTTTGTAATCAATTTCACCCCCATTTACCCATTTCATAGAGACTTTGTTCTTCACAATCATAGACATCGTCATTCTTAGCAATCTTCAATTTAGTCCCGGACACGCACACCAATAAATTTCATCTTAAATAACAACCTGTTTTTACAACTCCATGGTGATCCTAACCCTTTTGTTTTTCATTGCTTTGCTCCTCTCATTAACTTTCTTAGAACTCATAGTAAGTGAAATAATTATTTATAGAAAATTACAAGCAAAATAAAAAATCATGTGACAGTTATTGTGTGAATTGTTCACTGAATGGTAGTAACAGCAGTACTCACACACTTGAGTCATCACCACATGCTACCATGCACGATGTGTCATTTTGACTCAAGGGGCTGTCCATAAATGAGATTACGCTACTAGGAGGAGGGGGGGTCACACATTTGTGATAATGTGTGACGAGGAGGAGTTTTTTAAAGAACTGTGCCGTCACATCAAAGCTCACACTTTTGAATAAAAGTTCTACTTAAATATTTGATAACCTACAATTTATTAGATGCCGTTTTAAATGGATTTACACGTGTTACGATATTAGAGTGCAGCTTTACACTAAATAATACTTAAATGACAATAAAGTGATTTGAAACATGCTCATTACCAAAAAGAAATAAGGCTTTTAATGGGGCAAAACTTTGTGATGGCATAATTGAGGGGAGCTAACTTTTTGTGACAAGGTGTGAGGAGGAAGGAGTTTTTTAAAATAAAATTAATACTCACATAAAGACGTTTCATTGCTGATATTTTCAAATAATATGTTGAGTGTCTGTAGAAGCTGGACACAAATGTACCTTCCAAATTTTTGTTGAAGGTAGCGTAAAAAGAATGAAAGCATGTTTTTTTCTAGGAAGAAGCTGCAAGTATTAAGAAACAAAACTGTCATAGTTATAGGTAAGTTTTATTTTTTATAAATTAAATAAAATTAATCTAAGATAAATATTTAACTGATTTATTGAAACAAAATGAATAAAATAAGTTACTAATAAATGCGTAATGAAAGAGTAGTGGTTATATTTAATTTTTGCATGCTTCATTTAAGCTATATAACATATGCTTTATGCTTTAATATCCTTTTACTTAAATCTATGTTATTTTTAGTCAGACTCATTGAAATTTTTTTGCTAAACTATTATAAAAAAGTCAAAAAGCTTACTCAAAAACACTGCTGTCATTTTGGTCACCCCATATTAGTATTTCAGAAATAGAACGCAAAGTTTCCACCAAGAGACCCCGATTTTGCTCTGTCACTGTCTGATTTTTACACAAGAGGTTGTATAGAAATCTGAGGAATAATTTTCAGAGAAAAAAAATATATATTTCTTTTAATTTTTAACATTTTAAATATCTGTACTAATATTTTTATTATTAAGACACAACAAGACAAGGTGGTGCATTTATTCAATAAAAAAAATAAATCATTGTTTACAGAAAAATTGTTGTTGAATAAAACTATTATTACTTCTAAAATTTAAGAATAATTAATTTATTTGTATAATATGTAAATCTAAATGTCCAATACTATTTTGTCCCAGTCTAGCGTTTCAATATTTAGTATTCAGATTTTAGAGTTTGAGACATTCAAGGGATAGAATTAAGAATAAAGCAGTTGTATTGGATGAAGTGCAATTTAGTCAGTGAAGTATTCTCAGAGACAGGAACTTTTCCTTTTTTTTTTCATGAAACAATACACTTCTTTAGACATGTGCACAGTAGTTGTTGTTACCTGCCCCCCCCCCCTTTAACTACCATCCCTTGCCAACCATAAACTGTGATTTTCCGACTCTAGGGTAAGTCATATTAGCTAAAAATGGGGAAAAGAACAGGCAGAAAAAACATTTAATTTTATTTTAAAATTGTTCCATCTGGGAATTGAACCCAAGACTTTCCCTGTGCAAGGCGGACATGATAGCCACTAGCCACTACACTACGAATCATGTTATTTGAGAAGAAACAACATGAGTGAACGCAAGAAGCATTGTTGCCATAACCCCTCCCACCTTTTTTCTTTTCATCCCACTCCACTTGCCCAGTGTGATCTTTCAACCTCAGTGAGGGTCATTCGTCATGCTCATTTGCACATGGTCGTTTATGTGAATTATAAATAAAGAAGATGTTGACCAGGATTGTAAACTGAAGGAGAGGTATGAGGACGTTCTCGGAAGTAAGTAATGATACTGGCGGGAAGTATTTCGTACATCACGATAATTTCTGCCTTTCCCCATATACTCTTTTAAGTATGCATATACTGAGCGTATTGTTGAGGAGAGTCATGTTCACAAAGAAAGGTGTTAAAGAACAGGAACAAACATAAACATTTTTAAAAATTAAAAAACAATGTCTTAGCTGGGGTTTGGCGGATGTATTTACCACTACACTACAGAATGCATGTTATTAATGTTATGTGAATAAAGAAAGAATTTGACCAATGACCCGGCCTGTGCACCACTATGCTTGCCAACCATAAACTATCAACTGATTGGTTGGTGGTTGACCCCCGCTAGGGTCATTTGTCATACTACTCATACTCTTTGCACATGATTGTTGAGGCAAAATATATATATATATATTGAGTATAATAATAATAATATAGATAGATTCTTTTCATTTTGGCATTTTCCTTTTGAATTTTGGCTTAGCCAGCCTAATATTTACCATGACCATTGATGAGATGCCATTGACCATTACCATTACATTTAAAAGCTAAATTTAAGTCAATGTTTACATTAGAAATTTATAAGTTAAAGTACACATTTTCCTCATTCGGCTTAAAAAATAAATTATCTTAGCTTTACGAACATAAAACAAGTAACTTACTTGAGGTGCTCTAAAGAATGTGGATTTTTCGGCCTCCATAAAGTTCCAGATAGCCAGCTCTTCGGTTTTGTAAACATTTTCGGTGAATTTGGCATTAGAGAAATACTATTGCGATACCTCGAAAAGAATATTACGCTTCAACAATATTTTAGTTTATAATTTATGGCTTATAATAGTAATAATTTACATATTAGTCTTTATGGTTCAGTAATTAATAGTAATTATATTATAAACTATAAACAAAAACATTAGAATTAGAACGTAGGGCAGCCATCTTCTGGGGTGAATTGAACCGGAAGCAGTTGCTGCCCTTTCCCTTTGCCTTTATAATTCGAATGCTTAATGTTGTTAATTCAGTGACATCACATAATCTGTAATATCAATATGCTCAACAAGTCAAAGTAAAAAAAAGAGAGAGAGAGAGAGAGAGAAATAATATCCACCATATAAAAAAATCTAGTTTCGTTGATGAATTAAAAAAATAATTAGGGCTAGGGCTGCGGAAATTAACAATTAAATTCTCAATTAATTTTTTTTTAAAGTTTAACGATTAAATTATTTATTATGTCTATTTAACAATTAATCGACCCATCACTTACAAATTATTGAGAGTCAAAAAGTAAAAAAAAAATAACTAAATAAAAATAAAAAAATAGCGGCGATTAATAATTAATTAATTTCCCGACATGCACATTTAGGGTTTTGACTATTGACAGACGGGATTGTTAAAATGTTGGCAAAGTTTGTCTACCACTTCACTTACTTAACAAACGAACTTAAAAGCGTATTAAGCTAAGGGGTCGTCCATAAATGACGTCACGCAATTTTGGTCGATTTTCNCCCCCACCCATGAAAGTTGTATTTACTATTTTAAAAAATAGCATATTTCAAATAACGTTTTTGTCATTTAAGTATTTATTTAGTGTAGATCTAGGTCTATATTCTAATATCGTTACACTTGTAAAGCCATGTAAAAGGTCATAAAATAAAATTGTAAGGAATCAAATATTTAAGTAGAAATTTTATTTAAAGTTGTGAATTTTGATTATACGTCACATTTCTCAAACCCCCTCCCTCTCCCTCATAACACATTTTCACATAGGCCTATGCGTTGACCGTTGACCCCTTTCCCCCTAAGAAGCGTGACGTCATTTATGGACTATGGTGGATTAAGAGGGGGCTGAACGGGCTATAGCCAGGGCCCCCCGATGGTTTAGGGGCCCCCAAACTTTTTTATATTTTATAATGAAAGGATACAAATGTTTGCAGTAACCCTTGAAAATATAATATTTCAAATAAATTAATAAAGCTTATCTATTAATCTGATTGCTACTCAGACCCGATAAACTTAATAATAGAAAAACTTGACTTGAATGGCTCACTAAGAGAAAATATTATAGAATATTGTTTATATTTTCAAAATTTACCATTTTCGACAAGCTCTGCTGCCTGAGTGGAAGAGTTTAGGGTTGTTGTGCAAGCAATGTCTGGATAGATTTCCAGTGATGAAATAATTTTTTTTAATTTTTCTTTACACACTCAATTTCAATACACGGGCAAACACTTCAAACAGTTATTTCTTAGTACTTAGTGTTCGTTTGTTTTTTTCATGATTAATATTTTTGTTTGGGAAAGCCGTTCCAGTAGTACAGACAAAGCATGATCAAGGAACCAATGGACTATTTATTTACAGTCTTATAAGTTATATTAGCTGCTGGCAATCATTTTATTTAATGGGATGGTGGCTGGATATGGCCCCCGTTTGATTGCAGCCAGGGGCCCCATGCACTCTTAATCCGCCCCTGTTTATGGACGACCCCTAATGGCAGCAATGGAGTCTGACCCAGAGACAGAAAATGACGACAGCTCTTCTGATGAATTACTGCGTTAAAAAATGGAGATGAAAGTTCCTGAATCTATTAACCGTCTACAATGGTCGAAACTAATGAACACCGATAACCGATAATGTCATTCCTTGGTTTTGTGCATACCAGTTACCTCAGTCCCCTGTGAATGATTGTTTAGCTCGGCTGGTTATATTGTCAGAACCGATAATCACTTGAACCAAATAATGTCAACATTTTGTCAACATGCTTATTGTTTTGCGTAGTTGGTTAAAAGATGACATATAAAGCATACATGCCAGTGTTATTTAGATTTTCAACAAAAACGTTTAAAGGGTGTTATTTATGACATCATAAAATTTTAAGTTTTGGTTTTAATCGAATGTTACGATTAATTAATCGTTTATCTTTCAAAAGTTAACGATTTAATTTAAATTAATCGTTAACTACCCTAGAAAATTATTATCATTGTTTGTTTTTGTGTTAAGTGAGGATCGTAAATTAAGAAGTTTGCTTGATGTCATAATTGATTCAAAGGAAAAATTAATTTTGTCAACACTGTCAACACTCTACAGTTTATGTTGCGATTTTATGCTATTTATACAAAAATCAAAGTCAAATATAGAATTATTAAATTCTTAAAGCCTTAACGATGGCTCACAACAATCTTTTGATCAGTCTAACGCTCTGTAAGTTGAGATGTGGGATAGAGGTAATGAGTAATGATGTTTGTGTGAAGTTGATACTTTATTGTCTGCAAGGGCTATTCAGTTAGGGTATGTGCATCTAGAGGTATCGAGGACAGGGCAGGAAGCAATAGAGGCTTGTTCCGGTCACTTATTCACAGGCATGACAAATGGGGTGGCGTGGTGGAATATTTGTACCCGGGCGCCGAGGTACAGGCAATCAAATTGAGGCTTAGGACGTTACCCAGTATTTCCAGCATGAGACCAGCACTCTTAGTATTTCCAACATGAGACCAGCCCGCCCAGTATTTCCAGCATGAGACCAGCCTACCCAATGTTTCCAACATGAGAACAGCTCACCCAGTATTTCCAGCATGAGACCAGCCTACCCAGTGTTTCCAACATGAGAACAGCTCACCCAGTATTTCCAACATGAGACCACCATATCCAGTATTTCCAACATGAGACCACCACATCCAGTATTTCCAACATGAGGCCAGCCCGCCCAGTATTTCCAACATGAGACCAGCCCACCCCGTATTTCCAACATGAGACCAGCCCACCCCGTATTTCCAGCATGAGACCAGCCCGCCAAGTATTTCCTGCATGCTGCCAACACTTTGAGTGTCCCTGTAGCGGTTCTGGAAAGATAATGGGTCCCAGACTGTAAATGCCCGAAAGGGACTTAAATGGCCGGGAGCACAAAGTGTCAATCTGCACGTAACACAATGACACCTTACTGAAGAAATTGGCTCATTCTTACAGCAAGGAAGACGTGGCAGGTTTCTTCTTCTGGCGAATGACAGCGTCTGGCACTTGGCAGAATGAAATTCCACACCTCAGCTTTTCTCCCACTCAGCTAATGATGGAGGTCGTTGTTTTTTTCTGCTGGTGCTGTTTAGAAATGTTGACTGCCGTCCTGTTTGCAGCTGTTGTTGTCAGAGAACATTCTTGCTTGGCAGGTGAGCTTCTCAGTTTCTTACTGCGGGGTACATCGCTATATAAATCATCAGTTTATTATTATTATTATTCTCAGAGAGGTCGTTAATATAACTTTAAGAATTAACAGAAGAACAGAAATATGTTGTTTTTCATTTTTAATTTAAAAAAAAAAAATATTATTATTATTTGAGCAAATGAGCAGGCGACGCCCTTTGGGGAAGGGGGAGGAGGTTGTGCACATGTAGAAAGATGTGATGAGATTTGTGCGGACTCTTAGACTCAGTAACCCCTAGCACTTGAACCACCCCGAGAGAAGGGGGGGGGGGTAACCAGCCATCTCAAAATTCGACAGATATGCGTGCATACTGTCCGCTACGGGGCTGAATAAAGGAAGTCCTAATACCATTGGTCATATTTTTGGACACAACCAATCAAGGAAAATGGAAATCACATGACCATCCGAAATATAAGCCGTGCACAAACACCAACTCATTTTTTCCCACTGCCCAGCCACGGAGGTATTCTTTAGACAAGATCAGTCACCGTGTTATATCGAGGAAAAGCCAGCAATCACCAGTCTAGTAAGAGTGAACTCTTATCTTATTTTATTCATGCATAATTGATTATCACTTGTATTTTATTATGGCTGATTGATATCAATCCTGTCCGATTGACATGGATTTATTACCCCACGGGACACATTGTACCGTGTTGGGACCCCTGTATATTGTTCTTACCAATAACATGTTTGCTTAAATTATAATGTGCCTGCACACGCGATCTCCACCAAATAGATGGAGTAGCGTGTGTGGATGTTTAATTATATCTTTAGTTATGTAGATTGTTTTATTAAATTGCTGAACTCACGTATGAGGTGTTCGCCAAATAGGCCGACGCCCGTGAAAGTAAGCATACAAAATTAATCAAATTAGTATGTCAAAATTGTTATTCCCTTCTGGCGGCTTGCTCTGAACGGCTTGTCGTGGAAGGAGGAAAGTCATAGATCTATGGAATAGAAGATTCCCCGAGTCTTATTTCTATTTCCATAGACTGGTTCCTGGTACGCCCGAGTCAGATAGCCTACATCTGAATTCCCGGAATACGACCAGAGGTACTACACACTTGAAGCTGTCGGACCACCGTCCCCCTTCTTGTGTATGATTGCTGTAGAGAGGAGTGCTACCCTTGCCACGCGACAGCAACTAGCGTCCGTGTCAGCTAGGACACTAGCAGATCTCCTAAGGCTACATCGGACCTAATCACCTGTATCTCCGTGAGTTAGGCCGATAAGCACAATCGTCACAGAGCCCTGTGCTCTGCAACCTTCCGGTAATCGGTGTTTTTACGCCGTTGAACCGAAGCCGTCCACAGGACGAAGTTCTTTTGAAAGCACGAGGATAGAAGTGCCAGCGTGTACGATCGACCCTGATCGACATCGCATCCTAGACCTTGTTTATCAACTCAGCTGACCGCTTCATTGTTTATCAACTCGGCTGACCGCTTCAGTGTTTGTAAACACGAGAGGGACACCAGTCCGAGAGCGCAGTCATCACGTCACCTGGAGACAGAACTAGGTCGCGGCGATACAGTCACCGTAGAACATCTCGGCGCAAGGGGCGGGACTGACCTCGAGAGCTGACGTCTTTCAGCACGGCGCAGCTAGACCACCCGTGTCACCCGCAAGACCCAGCGACCAGGGACTACACACCTTTAAATTAAGTATACACCTTAAAGAGACATCGGCATAAGGCAGGCCGTAATGATGACACATAACTAGCCTAATTATTATTTGCTTTAAATAATTAACGTAAGGGCACCTCGGTATCTGCCCAGTAATTGGTCATTGTATATGTTGTAAATTAAAGTTCATTATTTGTATTATACTACGGTTCTTGGTCTTAATCATTTGCGGAAATCACTGAAGCGTATCCTTGTGTGTGCAAAATAATAATAATACCCTAGACAACAGCCACATAACACACATTTCACCACAGGAGGGCGTAGCCGTATAAAAGATGTTTATGTTTTCCCCAAGCTCTAATTTTATTACGAATAATTCAAAGTAGCGCTTAATTTTAATTATGCATTGTAGTCAAATTACTTTTTTTAAAACACACACAGAGATAAGAGAAAAAGAAGCTATCTTGAATAAATTTTAAGTAAACGTCAACTATTTTTAGTGCACCCTCACTCACAAGTAACACATTTATGACACAACCTTTGACCTTTTCAAAATAATATATACGTATAATGCGTCATGTTATGGATGACCACAAAGTAAGCTGTCTTTAAGACATTTCTAGCCACATCTTTTCTTACATATTACAGTATTTACAGACGCTCCTTCTATGCAGAGGATTATTGTGTCCTACGCTTATCTATGGTTTTTATCAAGTTTTGCATTTTTATTAGAATTTTGAATGTTGTTTTAATGTGTTAGTCTTCATTCAACACTTTCCACGCCTAAATGCCAAATGGGAATGAGGTGGATTTTTATGCGTTTATTCTTTCATATGAAAGTAGAAAATTCTTTTTATCCGTATGACTATCAGAGTAAGATTGAATAAGATTGGTGTTCCTCCAAGCTAGAATGCAATGTCATATGTATTACTTCTACTGTGCTGTTATATCCTTTAGTATTTCTAGGTTCACGATTCTACTAGTGATGTTAATCTTGTCAATTTCGAATATTCACCATGCAGCAGAGTAAACCACTTCCACTTCTTCACCGGTGCATCTCAGATAGACACCAGACCATCTTCGTTATCTTAACTGTGGGAGTTATGTGTGTCACTAAAGAAATTTTTTTTATAAATTGCGTCAGAAGTGTCCAGCAGAGATGTGAGAGTCCAATTATAAAGACAACTGTACAGCCAGCTGTACAACTGTACAATCTCACCGGGGGGGGGGGNAGTCTACAACAATAACATAATTTGTGTTTCTGCTTGCATTGGGTATAAATATTTTTCAGAATTTCTTTAAACTGCTACTGAAATTGAATGTGGGTTAAGTGTATGACTGCTGTGTGTTGTTTATTTTCAGCTGAAGTAGTGAACAGCACAACCAATGCCAATAAATGATAATTTTTTAAACTTCAAACTCAAAAAAAGTATATTAAGTTTTTGAATAATTTTATTTATTTTAGCTTGGTGATGGTACAGCCATGGCCTTCTCCTAGATATTCCATTACAAACACAACTTATATTTGTAAAATAAAATAATGACATTCATAAGGTGTATATATATCTTTAAAGGAATCCTTGTGGACGTGTGCAGTGCCATTTCTGCATCACATGACAGATTGTTTCCAAAGCAATCGAATTCATGTAAAATATTTATTACAATTATGGTAATCGTATGCATACATTTGAAGAATATCTGGATATAAACTAATAATAAACTTGTCTTAATTTAATGATAAATTTTAGCTCAAGTATTAAGATATATTTTGTCAAATAATACACCTCTTTAAATCGTCCATTAATAATCATCATTACTGTTAGGTAACAGTCAACATCCAGGTTATTTAACATTATCATATTATGTAACGTAAGCGTAAGAAAATTAATATTTCTGACTACATCAGCAATGTGTGAGATCAGTTTCACTTCAAACCATCAAACTGAAACAATGCTCTGGCATAATATGGTAGATTATGATTTAAATCAAGTCATGAGAAGGACACTCAAAACTTAAGCTGGAATATGAGTTAAAATCATCCGATTTCATTGGAATCATTGGTCTACATCTATAAGACTATGATTCCTGTATAAGTTTTTATTACACAGAATATTAAAAAGTTAGGCTAATTATCGGTAGTCTGCATATTACACATTAAACCCACAATACAATGTGACAAATTAATATCTCCCTAGAGTTTTCCTTTCAAACTTCTAAACATTTCCATTCTTTTCTGTGAGCTGGAATCAGACAACCAGGCAGCACCATCAGCGATTATTGTGGAGGATGTGATCAGACCCGCCATGTCAGTTACAAGAAATAAACATATTTCCCCGATTTCTCGCTTTGTTCCCATGCGACCGATAGGGATGCTGTTGTTTATGATTTCCTTAGGAACTCCCCCTCCTAAATAAAATAAATAAAAGAGGTAAAATAATATCTATTTTCCTTGAAGAGATAAACATTGAATCATACAAATATTTAAATTGATTATTTTATACACAATAACCTTTGTTACTTTACAAGTAAGAATATTCCAATGTTGATAAATATTTTAAGTCCCTTGCGTTTAGGATTCTAAATTCCTATTTGGTTTCTTTCTAGCAAGGCTGATCGCAGTGTCCCCCCTTATATTATTGGTTTATTAATAGGCTAAATATGAATTTCACAGTCTCTTCTTCTTCTTCTTCGTTCTCAATATTGAATATTGAGTTTTGCATGCCACGAGTTTTGCGCCAATTGGCCCGTGGTCTCCGACTTCAGCCTGCTGTATTTTCTGGATTTGCTTCCATAGCTTTTGGTCAGCCAAGACCATCTGCAAGGCAGCAGTTAATTTTTGGCAAGTGATGCAGCGTTCACATGCCACCGCTAAGGGTTCCACGCATTACCCCGCCGCTTTTCACATCCATTCATTCAAACAGGAACCAACCACAATTGGAATGTTACATTTCATTAATTTGTCATATGTTTACATTTAAATTTAAGGATATGGTATTAATTACTTAAGTAATATTTTTTTTAATTAGCAGTATTTAAATTATATTAAAAGAAATATACCAAACTTTAAAGATTTTGTATAAAATACTTGCCTAAGCGCCTAATGCCTTCCGTATCCTCAATAGGACCAGGTGCTACACAGATGACACGGATACCTTCTGGTCCCCACTCCAGGGCCTGGTGCTTGGTTAGTGCTTCTAAAAGCATAATGCAATAAAAAAAAATTGTAGTTTTCTAATCATTTACAAGGAATGCCTTTAAATAACCAACGACAAAGACTTATTTAATAAATTTTTTAGAATGAAAACATTTGTATGAATTGTTCTTAAAAAGAAAATACTTTAATTTATTGTTACCAATTGCTGCTTTCGCACTACCAACATGCGCTTGTAAGACTGCTCCTCTGTAGTGCAGCGTAGCTGTGATGTTGATAATAACACCTCCATTGGCCTGCATAAGTTTTTGTGAAACAACACAATAAAACATTCAATTTTCTGCATGGATTTTCATCTTAGTCTTAGGGATCTGCTTATTACAAGTTGAGTGAGGAGAGAAGTACTTGAGGTTGACCAGACCTCATCATTAAGACCAACCTAGTCAATTAAATCAAGAGTCAACTTTCTAAATTTAAGGCAAGTTTCTTAAATTTTTATAAATTGTATAGCCTGTAAGTATAGTGGTCTTAATAGCATGTTGTAGAATTTTATGACAAAATATAGAAAAAAAAATCAAAATATAGAAAACAATTATACCACAACTAAAGAATTTTTAAAAATTATATAACTAAAAGACAACTGAAGAACAAAGAGAATAAAATGTGTTACTTATTGAATCTATACTAATAAAAGGGAAAGCCCTGACTGACTGACTGACTGACTGACTGACTGATTCATCACTAATTCTCCAACTTCCCGTGTTCATCACTAATTCTCCAACTTCCCGTGTAGGTAGAAGCATGAAACTTTGGGAAGTTGTTGGGTACCCTCTCACTACGAAAATTGGCAAAAAAGAATTTTGAAAATCTCACTCATGTGGGGCCGGGGGCCCAAACAGTTTTTTGCCTACATCACTAATTCTCCATCTTCCCGTATAGGTAGAAGCATGAAACTTTAAGAAGTTGTTTGAGACTCTCTTACGACAAAAAATGGCGAACAAGAATTTTGAAATTCACACTCATGGGGGCCGGGGCCCATAAACTGTTTTTCTCCTTATATAAGCTAAATGCTAATTGAAAATCAATAATTCATATATTTCCCGTGTAGGTAGAAGCATGAAACTTAAGAAATATTTTGAGTACATGCTTCCGACGATAATTAGCAAAAGAGAATATTATATTTCCCACTCATGGGGCTGGGGCCCCGAAAACGATTTTTTTTCATTAAATAAGCTTTATAAACATTGAAAGTCACCATTCTCCTATTTTCCGATTAGGTAGACTCATCAAATGTTAGGGAGTTGATAAATACACTTTCACGATGCTAGCAGGTGAAATAATTTTTTAAATTTCTCTTACTGGGGGGCTGGGGCCCAAATTTAAAAACTAAAAATCACAAATTCATCCATTCACCATGTAGGTGGAGAGCATGAGACTTTACGAAGTTGTTGAGTTTAATCTCCCGATGATAATTGGTGAAAGAGAATGTTAAATGCCCACTCATATAGGTACGGGAGCCAAAAAATAATGGCGCCCCATAAAACTTTTTTCCCCTAACATGAGCTATTTACAAATTGCAAATCATTAGTTCTCCTATTTCCCGTATAGTTTGAAGAATAAAACTTTGTAAATTTTTTGAGTACATGCTTCCGATTATAATTGGCCAAATAGAATGTTAAATTTCCAACTAATGGGGGCCGGGGCCCCCAAAACATTTTTTTCTTAATATGAACTATATAAAATTTTAAAAAACACAAATTGTCCTATTTCCCATATAGGTAGAAGCATGAAACTTCTGAAATTTTTTCAGTACAAGCTCCCGACAATTGGCAAAAAGAAAGTTAGAATTCCCTCTAATTGGGTACCGGGGGCCCAAATATATTTTTTCTTATATTAAAAANTTTTTTTCTTATATGAGATTTATAAAAATTGAAAATCACTGATTCTCTTATTTCTCGAGTAGGTAGACTGATGAAACGTTCGGGAATTGATAATTACACTTTCACGATGGTAGCAGATGAAAACATATTTTAAAATATCTCTTACTGGGGGCCGGGGGGCCAAATGTAGTTTTTTTCCTAATATAAACTATATAAAAACTACACATCACTAATTCCCCCATTCTCCATTTAGGTAGAAGCATGAAACTTTGGGAAGTTATTGAGTACAATCTCCCGATGAAAGTTGGCGAAAGAGAATGGTAATTTTCCACTCACAGGGGGCCGGGGGCCCAAATTTAATTTTTTCTTATATTAAAAACCGACTCATCACAAATTCCACAATTCATCGTGTAGGCAAAAACATTGGGTACCCTCAAAACGACGAAAATTGGCGTAAAATAATTTTTAAATGCACACTCCACTGATGAGGGCCTGGGCCCAAAAAAACGTGTTTTTTCCTTATACGTGCTATAAAAAATTGAAAACCAATAATTCTCCTATATTACAAATAGGCAAACGCATGAAACTTTGTGGGTTTGTTAACTAGACTTCTATGATGGTAGCAGGTGAACAATTATGTAAAACATCCATTACTGTGGGCTGGGGAGGCCAAAATGTAGTTTTTCCCTAATATTAACTATATAAAAATAAAAAAAATCACTGATTCTCCCATTCCCCATGTAGGTAGAAGCATAAAACTTTAGGAAGTTGCTGGGTACATTTTCACGACAAAAATTAGCATAATATAATTTTAAAATTCACACTCATTGAGGCCGGGACCTCAAAAACGTGTTTTTTCCAAATATGTGCTATATACAAATTGAAAAGCACTATTTTTCCTATTTCCCAAATAGTTAACGCATAAAACGTTGGAGATTTTTAAAATACACTTCCACGATGGCAGCAGGTGAAATAATATTTAAAATATCCCTTGGTGGGCGCTGTGGGCCAAAATGTAGTTTTTTTATGCCCTCACTCACTTATAACTAATACTTTATCTTCCCGCTGCAAAGCGCGGGCAAATTGCTAGTAAGGGAATAAAGTGACAAATGTTGAAAAAAGAAAAAAATTGATGGCTCCTTACAATCAGATTGGGGGAAAGCTTGAGAGATATTGCATTTTGATTGAAATAACGTTTCACTTGTAGAAGTATAAAAAACTATAAATCAATATTCTTAAGTAAAAATATTTTATTCTTTGATTAATCCTACTTACTTTAAAAAATGTATCATATACAACTTTGCTAACGTTGTATGTACCAAGAGTGTCAATCTCTAGAACAGTCTTAAAGGCATTGAAAGACATAGACTCAAGGGGACACAAGAAATTGCCAGCTGCACCTGAAAGATTTTTAATGAATCTATGAGTAACTATAGTTACTTTCCAATGATTTATATTATAGATCTTTGTATTAAGAATAAATTGTTTACAAAACCTTAATGATCTAGACCTTGTACTTCTAAAGGATTTTTATTTATTTCAAGCAGCACCTCACCTCTAATTTTCACAGTATGTGTCATTAATAAGCGCTAGCATTAAGTTTCAAAATACTTAATGCAAAATTAAGAGTAATAATATCTTTTAATTTATGTTTAGAGGTCTGAGTAAAAGTCTTTAAAAATATTAGTTTTATAATTAATTTTCAGTATTTTATTATTATTATTATTATTGGCAGTAAAACAGCATTTGTTAATTTTTTTTTTCTAAATACCATTGACTAATTTTTTTTTCTATAAATATACTTTTAAGTTGATGGGTTAGCTATTGAAATTAGTTTTTAAAAAGGTCCCATGCTCATTTCTTTTAAAAAAGTGCTGGAAAAGATATTGACCTGAAAAAGGTTTTATATGCTAAATGCCTAATGCAATTTCAGACCAAGAAATTACATAAAAACAAACAAATAAAGATTCAAAGTTTACTACCATTGATGAGTATATCAATGCGACCAAATTCTTGTAAGCATGCCTCAACTCCATTTATAACTTCTTGGGGCTGTCATAATTTAACATGGATAGAAAAAGCATTATTGTTATCAAAAGCTTCTCTTTAAATGTAATTTAAACTTAAAAAATTGGCTATTTGGCCCCTTTTCAAATGTGTTTTGAGTTAGAATTACAGCAAACTTAATAAAATAAGACTTATTTTAAAACAACCAGCTTATTTCGTTTGACCTGCACAACTTTAAATTCAATTATCTCCCCTCCTAGTCATAATTACACTAATTTGGTTTACCAAGAGTATTAGATTTTTTTAATTATTAAAATAACTGTTTGATTCAGTATAGATAATAAAAATGACTTTGGAAAAGTTTTATTACAGTCTCTAATTGCTGTTATTTTTATAGTTGATGTATTTGAAATTGTAAATACATGTATTAAATATAAAATAGGTTATTATGTGATCTGTCTAACTGGAATTATTTCTCTATAAATATTTCTTAATGCTGATTTTCCAATCCAAGATTTGAGTAAGTTTTTATAAATTTCTTTAAAAAAATAGAAGGTTATTGTTGATTTAGAAGCATAAACTTGATATTTTGCACTATCCACTCCTCAGTTAAGGTTGACAAATAACATAATCATTCATAGTTAAAGAGTATGGAGACCTAAGGGTCTTGTCGTCCATAAACAAAGTAACACCATTTAACGCCATCTGTTGTATGTCCTGAACAGCTAAATTATGGGGAGCCTATTATCTGTTAAGTCATATTAAAATTTCAATAATTCAGACCTACAAGTAGCCCCTTACCACCAGATTTACAACTATTGTCAGTAGCTGAATTAAAACTATATAAAATGTAACTCACTTTTCGAACATCTATTTGCACAGGCAGACACCTGCGTCCAGTTGTCTTGCTAAGAGTTTGCGAAGATTTTTTTAGACGATCTACATTCCTGCCAGCAATAGCTGTATGGCATCCATGTCTGAAATTTGATGTTCAAATTGTTCTACATGAATGCAATCTTTTATTAGTAAAAAAAAACAAAACTGAATGATAATGTTGGATGATAAATAGTTAAAATTAAACACCAAAAAAATGTAGGCCTAATATTTAAAATAAAATATAGAAAGGGTAGTGATTAATAAAGGCAATAATATAAAATTTTCCCAAATTGTCTACCTCATAAAAATTTCGGCAATAGTGAAACAAATGCCTGAACCACCTCCTGTAATGAACGCCACCTTACCGCTGTCCAGAAAAATCAAATAAATATCTTGCTGGTTAGTTTAGTCAGTTCAGCATAAATAAATGGCACAACTAGCTCTTTTACAAAATAATTGTAACATTGTAATTTTTACACTCAAAACTGATAACATTTTAAATAATTTGAACTAAAAACGTGTCATGGTAATGATTCATATGAAATTCCAATTAAATAAACAAACATGAAAAATAAAACCCTTTATTTTATAAGAATCCCAATAAGTGATAAAGGCATGGTGGTCGAGGATCAAAGATTCAAATCTCTGTGAAGGCAGGGATATATCCCTGAGTTCACCCAGCTCCGAATCGATTACCTGACACTAGTTAGGGAAACAAAAGGGGCTGGGAATAGCATTGTCCCTCATAGCTGTGGCCTGTAAGAGCTGTGTCACTTGCCAATACATTCTTAACAGAACCTAGGACACAATAATCTTCTGTATAGAAGGAGCGTCTGTACAGTTAAAACAAGACAACCCCCAACCCACTCACAAATATATCAATATTTAAATTTTGTTAAAACAAAAGAAAATATTACTTCACTTGTGGTAATGCTTTGAATAATGCATATTAAAATAGAAGCTGACATTGTTTATATATCAAATGTTTACAAAGATCCATTGAAGATTTTATAAAAACAACAATGTTCATAGAAGAACTTGTATGCCTTCAAGGGCAACAAAATAAAAGATAAGTCAACAGAGAGACACATTTATGTACTATTTTCATCCTTCCACCCTTAGATATGTAAAAACTCTAAACCTTTTCTCAAAACTTCTTATATATTTGGCAGTCAGATAAAAAAAATTCTCCACATGAAATAATAGACTTCTTCTGTTACATATTTTATCCAGTGATTCAGTGTCGGTGACTATTTTGTTGTGGCACTCAAATATAACAATTAGAAGAAATAAATTTTTCTATTTTTTTAAAAATTTAAATTATAGTTCTTGTGTTAGCTATCACTACCATCCTCACAAATTAACATGTAAATGTAATTAACAATAATAATAATAAATATTATGGAGTGTCTACAGACACCGCTGTGGTACACCGAGCTAAACCATTGCCCTTGGCCTGCCTATACAGCAGTGGTATACCTAGCTAAATCATTGACCTAGGTACACCGCTGCTTAAAAATTAGCCAATTTCACCATATTTAGGCTAAAAGTGTGTAATCTCTATGTTTATAAACAGTAGTCCTCAAATAATCGATGTATGTAGCAATTTTCATAATTACTGAATGTTTAAGAAAACTTGATTGGTCCCATTTCAGGATAATTAGTTACACATTTTTAAAAAAAATACTTCTCATGATCAGTTCCAGACAAATAGTTAAGCGCAGTGCATTACCCGTTACCTTGGTAGTGTCGGGTTCAAATCTCGGTTATGGAAGTTTATAAAAAAAAATCTAAGTATCCAAGTATCAATGAAGCATCCCCCCCCACCCCCAAAGCTTGTCTTATCTTTTGTGTTACAGACTCTCCTTCTATTTCTAGTCTTATGCCTATGCATGCTTTAATATTTAATGGATTTATGTAAAGTATTTCATTTTTGTTAGTTTTAAATTAAACAATAGATTGTATGTTGGTTTCCGTAGATAGTTTAGGCGACCCATTCAATAACCAAATTTGAGACGGGAATGAGAATAGGTATGAGTTTGTTTTTGCATACGGAAAGATGTTTCTATTACCATCGCTATGAGTATGACCCCTGTGTTTAAGAAATGGTTTGTATTAGTATTAGAGTATCTGAATGCCTCATTGACTAGCTAACTTTTTTTTAAAAGTTGAGAACATGTTGTTTGTCACTCAACCCCTCCCACATTATAATAATATACACCCCCCCCCCCCCCCCCGCACACCAAAAGAAATGAAAACTTAATTTCATTTTTATTTTAAAAAAGTGTATTCATTCAAGATATAGAAAGCGAAATGTGCCCTTGCAGGGCAGCTGTGGAAAATGCGGAACATGTTCTTCAAAAATGCCCCCTGCACCACCATGCCCGGACAGACATATGACCCCAGAAAGCTACCCTCGACGACAAACTATATGGTGGACTGGACCAACTGACAGCCACAGTGCAGTTCATCATAAATATAGGACTCAAAGGAGCTTGAGAACGATGAAGTGGAAAAGAATTCAAAGATATTAACAATTACATAGTATTCAAAAGAAAGCGATTTTAATTTGTTTCATTTTCAAATAGAAAAAATATAGTTTTTTTTTGGTGAAGGGGGGAAGGGGGGGGGCAAAAGCTCTGTGACATCATATTGAAAAAAAAGGGGGGGGGAGAGCGAAGTTTTTATGAGGACGTGTGACAAGGGGGTGAAAAATCTGCAAATATGGTGTGAGGTTATTTATGGACGGCCTCTAAGATATTTTTTCACTGGATTGACATTTAAGATAGCTGAATGCGCACATGTTATAATTTGTACAGGTAGACTGTAGTATTTAATTTTAAATTACTAATGTATTTGTTAAAATAATACTTAATGATAATTATGCCAGTTTCCACAGCTCATTCTTACCAACGCTTGAAAGAGAAATATTGGAGTTCCTTGTTGCCATTGAATGAAGAAAGATAGGGGGAGGGGGGAAATGAAAAGTCAAAGTTGGTAGAGTATTATTTTGTATAACAATAAATTTTGCATTGAATGGAAATTTTATGTTCCTTTTTAAATCTATATAGTTTTGAAATTTGAGTACTTGCAAGCAATGCCAGAGAGGGGCTGTCCATTAATTATGTCAATAAATTTTTGGTGATTTTTACCTCCCCCTTGTCAGCAACTTTTCAAACTTCCAGAGACCCCGTATAACAATAAAATTATGTCAACATTTGAGTACCCCCCACCCCTGCAAAAAAAATTATATAAAATAAAATGTAACACACAAAAAAACAACAATCAAACCCAATTTTAAATAGACTAGTTTACAACTACACCAAAAAATCGCATTAAGCACAGCATGGTTTTAAAAAATAGGAATATAGTTAGTTTAATTAAAATACTGAAGGTTGGGCAAGTGTGTAACAAAGGACTACAAACCTGTCTAATGTTCCTTAGTTAAGTAATTAAATTTATTTTTAAAAATTAACATTGTTGGCGTCAACTTTTCGTGACACCCCCACCCTCTAATCAACAGTTGTCGAAAATTCTCCCCAATTTTTTTACAGCCCCTAACACCAGAAAACTTTTAGGTCTGTTGTCCACTGTGACGGATGGAAATAAAACATATTTTTAGCTATATAATGAATGTGATGTATATATTTAAGTATATATTTTAGGATTCCTTACTAATCAACACCCAAGAACTTCAATTCATACTTAGGCAAGTGCAGCGCATAGTAATTAATCGATTTCCCCCGTCAGTATTGAATTTTTTTGTCAGCAGCGGTAAACCTAGGCCACAGCTTATGGCTTGGCTAGGTTTACCATGGGCGGTATGCAGGCCAAAGCAAAGTGTGCATTTAAAGATTCACTATGCATCATGCACCACTAACATAAAAGTAGGCCTATAACTTCTGACTATATTGACTATATAATATATATGAATATTAAAATTGAATTAAGTTAAGACAGGCTATGATGGCTATGACTTGCCAAAGTATGTCATTCCTAAAGGAATACTGATAGCTCTCATGACACGTCTCTTCTGGTGCATCTTCAGACATGGCCTTCAACCTCTGTTGATCAAGAGGGATTAATTATTATTATTATTAGTTAGTTATTATTAAAATTAGTTGTTTAAACGTAAATTTTAATTTTCTTAAATCTTAGTATTTGAGACATACTTTAATCTGTAAATTACACATTCAACTATTCAACTTAAATTAAGTATTAACTTAATTATTAATTAAGACTTAAACTTAAATTAAGTGACATAAATTATTACTATTATTACTATATAAAACTATATTATTACTAAATGACTAAATTATTTATGGATTACAGTTACAGTACAGTACAGTTACAATGTAATGTACAGTATCAGTAATAAATTTTAGTTTTAGCTGCAATTCAATCTAAAAAGATAAATCCATCGTCTTTCGCAGACGGTAGGATGCCATGCATAATAGATGAATCAGTAAGTCATAGCTTTAAATTAATGACAAGGCAATAACTATAATTTAAAAAAAAAAACAACAACAAACTTTTACTCTGTTGTGATCTGCACTGTGGAGAATCTATAATTTATAATGAATCTAACCTTTGAACTTGACGTGCTGAACTTTCACCTTCGCCTTCTCATTCTCTGAGTTTCTGCAGTGGTGGGAGATTAGAGTAATTTTAGACTAAGACTTATTGTCAACTGTGTAGAAGTGAAAATCTATCACCAAGACCAAGTTTAAGATATTTTGGTTTAAAATTTTGAAACTTTTATTTTACATGACTATTTAATGCTTATCTCAAATATTTCTTAAATTTAAAGAAGTTAAATTCACAGGTTCTTCGATTTTCGTTAATTGGACAAAATACAATATAAAAATAGCTCTGTCACATGACTCCTGTGTTGTGGCTGTGGTAGGAAATGGCAAGCCTCCCTTAGTGAAATATTGTATATTGTAATAATATACTGTATATTATTACAACCACGCTCATACAATGACGCGTTTAGGTAAGTTCTTTTTCATATTTAATCACTATATTTTCCTCTTGGGTACGTCCAGTCTGATTCACTCAGTTTGTCAGAGACTTGAGTCTCTCTTCTACTCAACCTGCTGCTGTTTTAAATTTTAATTTACTGAACCGTTTCTCAATCTCAGTTTTGAGTGTTACAGTTACACAAGTTACAGTGACACGGACACAAGTCTAACACTGCTTACACTAACACTTCTTCTAATCACAATGGATTACTTACCCAATAATTAAACACTATTACTTACACTTACAATTACAACAGTCGAAACCACTTGACTTATCTTGCCCTCGGTTATCTCGCCAAGCCAACCCTATTATCTCGACGCTTTTATTTTTTGGCAAACCCCTAAGCCGTCAACCCACTTATCTTGATCTTGGTTATCTCTCCAACCCTATACGGCGCTTTTTCGGGAAACCACTATGCCGTCGACATAACCGAATTCGACTGTATATGATACTATATTATTATAATAAATTATATGAATATGATTCATCTGATCCATCTGTTGCGTCAAGTGGGTACTTGGCTCACATGCACATTTCATAAAATTTCATCGACTTTGACAGTCATAGTCTATTCACTTGTAAACAAAATGAGGGGTAGGACTGCAATCAGGCTTATACAAAATTAAATGAAAAAGACGTAAACAAGGTAAGGGTTAGCCTGACTGGATGTAACAAAACAGCGAACGTTTCGGCAAAGAGCCTTTATCAACGAACATACAAGACACAAACAAAATGAAAATAAAAATAAAAAATGAAGGAACTTAGCTGCGGTGAAATCCAAAGTATCCAAAAAAGTGAAACTGAGAGATGACAGAGCGAAATTATATAGGAAAGCAGAGAGTGGGCAGGGCAACCGCCTAGGTGGTCAAAGAAAAGACAATATTCATCCCATGTGGTGCGAGTGTACCGTGACTTTCTATTAATCTGTTTTCAATCTGGACTCTCGTGGGTGTGTTTGTGCACGAGACAATAGCAGTGATTGCCAGGTCCTTGACACCCATATGGTTGCGTCCATTGAAGTGACGGGAGAAGCTCTGTCATCTCTCAGTTTCACTTGATATCTTCAGTTTGTGTCTTGTATGTTCGTTGATAAAGGCTCTTTGCCGAAACGTTCGCTGTTTTGTTACGTCCGGTCAGGCTAACCCTTACCTTGTTTACGTCTTTTTCATTTAATTTTCTATTCACTTGTCTAGTTTAATAATAAGTAACTAGATACGACCCGCAGCGTGGCATACCCATCAGACTTGCTCATAGGTAGTGCAAAAAATGAGGAGGGGAGGGGGAAAGAAAGGACACAACACTTAGGGGAAAGGGACATTGACGCATTGTTTGTCTTGAGATATATGCACTGCAGTGGTTGTTACCTGCCCCCAAGCCCCCACCATTTACTACCATCGCTTGCCAACCATAAACTGATTGGTCAACCCCAGTGAATGTCATTCATCAGGCTTATTTGCACATGACTTGTTCTTGTTCTGATGAATTATATGTAAGTAATTAGTATTTTTCTTGATGTCAAAATTTAACATACCGTAACTTAAACAATTTTTCACTAGATTATACTAATAATACTATCACTATGTCTATGAGGAGTGGTTGGATAGCGAAGTAAATAGTGCGCTTGCCTCACAAGTTGAGGGGCTTAAATTGAGCCCTACGCAAAGCCACAATAAGAATGAGAAAATGAGTAACACTAAGAAAGTCCTCCACTGACTTGAAAGTGAATTGGGGCACCCACCAAGTATACCAAGCCCCAAGTAAGCTCTAATGGAACCATTACTGATCCCCTATGACCATACGTCATGGGACTTACTTACTTATGTAATGATGGCATTCCTCTATTTGCATGTAATTATGCTTAGAAATAAGTGCAGAAAGGATTGAAGCTATAGACATCAGGATTATGAATTGGTCTTATACTAATAATTATATTATTCTTATTTGCCTAAACAGACCTTTTGTAATTATACATAGTAATCTACTATTAATTTTACTATACTTGTTTACCAGGCCTACATGCTAAATTTACATTTTCACAATCTTGAAAAGCATAGGAAATGGATCTTCTTTTAATACTATTTTTTTTTTAGGTCTGCACTATATTAGTAATTACTACCAAATACCAGTAATTATAACATTAAAGATTCACAAAGCTGTTTAAACAACATTCAATTTTTAAATATTTTTAAAAAATTTACTGGCAGGCACCTCTAAGAAGTCCATGTGGAAGGTTAAAGCTCTGTGGAACCACTGTTATAAATTTTATTATTTCAGATCATTCATTTGTTATCTTATCTTATATATTACAGATGCTCCTTCTGTACAGAAGATTATTGCATCCTATGTAGATCTATGGTTTGTGTTTAGTCCTGTATTCTTATTAGAGTTTTAAATGATGATAAAGTGTTGGCTTTCCTGGTTTCTTCAGGCAACCCATTCCACGCCCGAATACCAGATGGGAAGAAAGAAAACTTGTATGTGTTTGTGCTTGCATACGGGATAAGAAAGGATGGGAAGAAAGAAAACTTGTATGTGTTTGTGCTTGCATACGGGATAAGAAAGGTGTTGTCCTAAGATATCCCAATTGGGTCTTGGAATTAGCTTTTCTTGTTGAATGCACTGAATGGCCTGTTAAATGGCCAGAACCATTCTCCAAAAAACTTATGGACAGTCCAGCCAATCTCTGCTATTTCCCAATTTATATATGATACTCATAGACTTGACCACTCAGTAGTAAGAATATGGACGCTATATCTAGGCTAAAAGATCAAATCTCAAGTTTGCAGGATTCAAGACACACAGAGATACAATCAATTTTTACTTGACTTCTTCTTATGTCTCCTTCAATTTGAAAGATGACCCTCTGCTCTTTGAATGGAACTAATTTATCTGCAGTTCAATTCTGAACTCAAATATAAGTTCAGGGAGATGAATGAAAAATAAATAGAGGTAAAAAAAAAAGATTTTTAAAAACCACATTTTTATAAGTGGACTAAAAAGAATGGTTCTTCGAATGGACAAGAGAAGACTCCAAAGTCAGGCCCTCATGTGGACACCAACAGGCAAAAGAAAACAAGGAAGACCAAAAGAAACCCTGCGTAGAACAATCATAAGAGAAAGCTCAACCATGGGTCTAAGAAATAACCAGGACTTGATACAATTAGCAACGGATCGTCAAAAATGGAAATCCATGACCTCTGCCCTATGTGCCGTCTTCGGCCCGAGAGGAAATAACTAACTAACTAACTAACTAAAAAGAAGAAAATAATTTAAACTTATACTTATAAGTTCAAGTACTTTTATTTAATATGAATAAAAACAGTTCACTCATTCTCTCACTTATAGATCTTTCTTTTACCTTCTAAATTATAAATATTTAATTTTTATACCAAACACCTATCCTATTAGAATGGAATTTTAAAGCAACTGCCAGACGTTTGTAGTCATATTAAATCAAAGTATTTGAACTTATAAGTTTTAAATTATTTTCTTCATTTTAGTCTTCTTATAAAAACGTGGTTTATGAAAATCTTTTTTTACCTCTATTTATTTTTATACCAAAACCTCATAATAAGCACCCACCCAACATTTGAATAGCATGGGGATGTGGTCACAGAGTGAACTCCGGTGGCATGTGGATGTCAACAACAGCAGACAGATACTTATGCTATATAGAGATAAACTAAAAAATGCATTAATTTAATTCCAGTTACATTCGATCGATCTGAAATTTTAATACAATCCATTGTCATCCAAGATCTATCTGTGGTAAAAATTTTGAGATATCTAGGACCATCAGAAGTGGTTTAATTTTACGGTAGAAAATTTAAAAATTTGCTGACAAACAGGGACGAAATCAAGTTAATAAAAATGTGGTAACAGACAAGCTGGGACAATTTATGAGAGCTTTGCCCTTGACATTCTCAGTGACTTCCATGAAGGTTTTGTCTTTTTGAGACAACATAAATGTGTGAAAATCTCCTCTCAACCACAAACTTTAACGTTTAATGTTTTGAATAGCTGTTAAAAAATATTGAACCCCCTTAATTGTTTTATTTTTGTGTGTGAAAAAACTTACCGGATGTTTGCCTTACCCAGACTCAACCTCCATCTAGCCCCTAAACAATTTTAGTTTGAAATCAAGGACATAAGGGGGTTTTCTTGTGTAAAACTTAAGTACCTAATAAAAAAATTGAATGATTGTTTTTCTCCTTTTCATTTATGTTTAACCTATCCTTTAACGATTTCAGATGTTTTGCAGTTAAGTTTAGGCTTAATGTTATTTACAAGTGGCATATCACCGAGCCTAGTACCTATTCTTCCTCGCGCTTGCCCACAAGGTATTCCTGATAGAAAAATTAATACTGCTCATCTAACTATTGTCAATGATGATGCACAATTAAGTCAACTAGTTGTTTACCTTCAATCGGAGCAATGCTATAAGGTAACAAACTACTGGTCATCCTAATTTGTTGTAAAAATATGAATGTTATGTATTATTTTTAATTAAATCATTCAGTTATAATGAAAAAAGATATGAAAGTCTATTCAACACACGGTTCCTAAACAACCACAGTGATATGTCTTTTAACAGTTCAACTAAAAAAGCCCAGAAAATGTTTCTTTTTTTAAAAAGAAGTTTAAAAATGACATTTAATGAAATTCTTTCAAAGTTAGTTTCTATTTGTAATGTACAATAGTTGTAGGAGCTGAATTATTAATTATGGAACTTCTGGCATTAAATGTGTATTAAATGCACGGAAAGATAAATTATTAACAAAAGATACATAAATTGATATTTAAAATGGAAAAGTTGAACTATCTAGAAAAATTTATTAGGTAAAGCTGTAAAGTTAAAAGATCTACATATATTTCCAAAGTCTTAGGTTAGTATTTAGCCAGAGCCTAATTGAGAGAAATAAATATTTATGATATTGCTTAGTTTTTAATATTAATAAATTCAAAACTGCTTTTTTCTTTTGATCAGTGTGATCTAATTCCTGCTGCGTTAGTAACAAGTAACTGCACGCTGAATGTGGACTCAAGATGGCCTGTGAGAGTTGAAATTAGAGTTCTAAATGGATCAGGAATAAATACAACAATTACTTCAGCATCACCAAACTGCAGGTAGGCAGAAATTCTTGATACTTATTTCTTTTTGCCTCACTTTAAATATTTAGCTCTAGATTCATGAGCGAAATGTCACTGTAGAAGTGTGTTCATCCTTAAAATTATTGATTGGATATATATCATATTCTCTAAACTGTTATGGCAACTCTGATACAAAATTTTCTTTATAATTTTGTGTGTGTTGATATTACAACAAAGAGAGAGAAAAACAATATTTAACTCCAATAGGAAATACATATCAAAACTTAAATGAATCAGTGGAAAGATTAAAAGAAGTTTTATTTTTTTAAAATAAAACATCACATTTGTTCTGTTTACTCATTAGAACTTTAGGGGGTTATATACTATATTTTACTACAATATAATTTCAAATTTACTTGATGAAACTTCAATTCTAAGTGACTCTTTGAAATTAGGGTGCACTGATTTATGCTAGAATTTTTTAAAAAATCTATTCAATTTTTTGTTGAAAATCAAAGGGTGTGTTGCTATACTGCTCTGCTTTTCCTTTCTTCCTAAAATGTATAGTGAAAAAGCATTGACCATGCTTTTTGTTGAAGGAGGAAAGTATAATATCTATATCTCAGTGGTGGACTTGGTGGATAAAACTATTAATTGTGTACCAACTATGAGTGAAACAGGAGATCCCCATATTCGTAAGAAAATATGTTGAGCATTTTAAAGAATTTCACTATAGCTTCTTTTTTTCTTTTCCAAATTCAATTACAGTTTTTAAGTTGTTTTTTTTTGGGTACCTTTTATAAAAATTAAATACTTTTCTGACTTGTAATTTGATTATTACATGGGTTGGCATAATGATATAACTTTAAAAAATTGAATTTTGGTTTGGTTTGGAATTGAACATTCTGGTGATTTGATTAAAAAAAATTATTATATCTGTTTTTTAAAATATTTTGGCAGCTATTTATATTGCTCTTGGTGCTTGCCTGTTTTTAGTCATTCTCTGGAATTTAGGTCAATATATGTACAGGTAAGGGATCTTTTCAAATTAAAAAAAAATCAATTAAAAAATAAATAAATCCCATAACTTCTAAATCAATCTTTTAGTGTGTTCAAAAATAATCTTGAACAAGGATCAAAATATGAAAAAATATCAAACTGTTTTTAAAGTTACACATTATTTTCCATTCCTCCAGTAAAGGCTACATACATAGAATCCTTTGTTTCTGGAGCACAGAGAGTATGATGTCTGTAAGTGAGACAAGAGTAGTTTTTTAAAAAAAAAGATTCTTCTGTAATCCAAAATAAATGGAAAGTTGTTGTTTCAATTAATTTCACTAATTCATTTTTAACTATTACTGACTAATATTTATATTTCAGACTAAATGTCTGAATTAGAGGGAAATAATTAGCCTTAATAGAGCTGATGTTAAGTAACTGTCATGAGTTTGCTTTGCGTCAAGACTTAGTAATTATTTTGCTTTAAATAATTATCCAAGCATTGTTAACATTGTTATTAATGATATTACTTAATCTCTTGTGTATTCTGCTTCATTTATGTGTCATACCAGCGGGTATAAATATTTTTATTAGTAAATTTCTCCTCATTTACTTTACATTGTAAATATAGGGATTATTTTTAAAAGTATGTTAACAGAATTTAGAATATCATAATAGTCTTGAAATAAAACAAAATTAGTTTGTTCTGAGAACTTAACTACTACATGACATCTGCCACAAAATTCATTTAGTCATTGTGCTTCAATAAAGAAAATTATCCCCCCCCCCTTACCAAAAAAAAAAGTATACATATATAAAAAATATAACAAATATAACAAATAATAATGATAATTACAAGCCTAAATAAATTTGAAAATAAAAGTGAAAATTCGCCTTTAAATCTATGCCCTATTCCCTAGGACCTAGGTACCCCAACCAATATCAATCAAATTGATGATGCCTCAGCCACAGGCCAACAACCTCGAGTTGCTGTCAAAGAGAGATTGAAGTCTCTGGACACATTTAGAGGGTAAGATATTAAATAATAAATAGCCTTCTAGGCTTCATCTTAAGATTGTGGCAATAATAACTTACAATTTAACACATAGTTTATATGGATCTTCTTTGGCAGATACATTCAGACACAGTCAACACGAGTATATTGTGCACTCTACCTCAACACATTAATTGACCCAAGTAGATATACCTCAGCTGATTCATTGAGCCATTTGTACTCCATTAACTTAACAGATAATTTTATTTCTTTTCCACATCTATATTGTGCTCATAAACAGATATTTTGATCCATGTCCTCTCATTCGCCATCACATGCATTTATTTAAGAAGAATAAAATATTTAATAGGAATGGCCTAAATGTTAACATAAACTTTATTAAGGGCTCAGAGGACCAAATTTTTGTTTAACATTTCATATTTTTAACAAAACAGCATTTCTATTCTGCTAATGATATTTGTAAATTATGGAGGAGGAAAGTACTGGTTCTTCAAGCATTCCAAGTGGAATGGCCTGACAGTCGCTGATTTAGTCTTCCCTTGGTGAGCTCCCATGGCCATGTAGAAATTTATGGCTTAAGCTTGCGTTACTTACATGTAGAAATGTGCTCTTTTTAAAAAAATATTATTGGTATTCGGATTCTTTTGTTTCATCTTCTATTTGGATCTTGTTTCTCTCTGCAACTGTATTATTTACACTAACCATATATACATTACATTATATTGAAACACTCCCATCATTAATATTTCTTTTTTTATTGCTATGAAATATTAACTTGTCTCAAATATCATGTTTAATAGTCTTGATCATCTCTAATATTTTTTTTGTGTATGGACATGAGATCATTTTGTAGAATCATCCTACTTGATAATAGACAAGAGTAATTCTAAGTTTTTTGACATAGAATAAGTTCTTTGTGCTTCACCCTAACTGAATTTCTGAGCTAAAATTTTTAATTGATGAAGTTGAATTTTTTTGCTGAAAAAGTTGACTTATTAACTTTATCATGTAAAGGTAATATAAAAAACTATCATTCACAATCAATTAATGTAGGACTTCTAAGTAAAAAAAACCCTAGCCAACATTTTCCAAAGCACTTGATATAATTTATTTATATCACATTCCCATAACTAACTGCTTGTTGCATGTAAATTATTTGTCTCACTTTATTCTGGATAGCTTCATTACTCTTTAAAAGAGTTATATATTTTGTTGTGTTTGAAAGTTTGCTTTTTTAATCTAATTATACTGGTAATGGTATAATTTTTATTTTCATTAAAAAATGTTTATGCAATCTTTTTCATATTCGCATGCTTGTGCTCTTGCTATTATGTTTGTGTTGTTGTGTATCCTCATTGCAGAATGGCTATTGTCATCATGATTTTTGTCAATTATGGGGGAGGTAGCTACTGGTTCTTTGCTCATTCAAAATGGAATGGAGTCACTGTGGCTGACTTGGCCTTTCCATGGTAGGATTCATGAATGCTTGTCAGCAAAATCAGTTACTAACAAACTCTTCTAATTCTCTTAACAGTACTTAATTCTAAATCAATTAAAGAAAAGCATAATTTCAAATGATTAAAGATTACCACACAAAAAAAACACAATCACTGTTTAACTCTGCAATGAGGAGTAAGTGGTACTTCTAGTTTCTCAAAACTAATTTGATTCATTTTTTAAATTTTTAATTTTTTTGTTTGTGCTAAGGTAAGACAAAATTTTAACATTATCCACCAGAGAGCGAATTAAAATATGCTTTAAACATTTTTGCCACATATTATTTTCACCCTAACCTCTAACAATGTACAGTTTAACTTATTTGTTAGTCTTTTCCAATCCTTTAGCATAAAATATCCATTATCATTAATTAAAGAAAAATGTTTTGGCTCTTTGAAATATCAACTTACTTTAATTTTATACACATAAACATGGCTTCAAGCTGTTGAATCTCCCCCCACCCCACCCATTTAATATAACTGCATTACAAAAGCCATGAATAGCTTGATCATTTAAATTTCACATGATTTATTCTGAAACATAAATTAACAATATTTAAGTTACACTTTAAATTTTTAAATTTCTATCTCAAATGTATGTTTTAAAAAAATCACAGAATGCTAAATAAAGAAATATTTATATATTTATTTACTAAGAAAGTTATTCATTTAATTATCATGTAATCCTGTATCTGAAGGTTTGTTTTCATCATGGGGACCGCGATAGCGTTCAGCTTTCAGGGTCAGCTGAGACGCAACATCCCAAAGTGGAAGATTTTCCTAAGGATTCTCAAACGTTCCGCAACATTATTTCTTTTAGGACTTTTGATAAACTCATTTGGGGTTGGTTCTGGTGAGTTAAAACGTGGAATAATCTCTAAGTGTTTTTAAAGTTATAATATAAACCTTCTACTGAGTGCTATATGAAGAAGTTGAAATTTTTGTGTTTTTAAAACAACTGTGAGAAGCTCAAGTGGAATAGCTGTGTTCCTACAGCACTGCTTATTTGATTTACATCGATCATTCTTTCACACTTGTCATCTCTTTTTTTTGGTGGGATCTACTCTTTATAAAGCTATTTTACTGGGATCTATTCTTTATAAAGCTATTTTTGCTGGGATCTACTCTTTATAAAGCTATTTTTGCTGGGATCTACTCTTTATAAAGAAGCTATTTTTGCTGGGATCTACTCTTTATAAAGCTATTTTTGCTGGGATCTACTCTTTATAAAGCTATTTTTGCTGGGATCTACTCCTTATAAAGCTATTTTTGCTGGGATCTACTCTTTATAAAGCTATTTTTGCTGGGATCTACTCTTTATAAAGCTATTTTTGCTGGGATCTACTCTTTATAAAGCTATTTTGGGTGGGATCTACTCTTTATAAAGCTATTTTGGGTGGGATCTACTCTTTATAAAGCTATTTTGGGTGGGATCTACTCTTTATAAAGCTACCAGACAAATGTTTATCTATTTCTTTCTTACAGGTGTCAATTTTGAAACATTCCGTATACCAGGAGTGTTGCAGAGATTCGCTGGCACATACATGGTTACTGCATCCCTGTTCTTATACTTGGCTCCAGCTAATAACCCAAGTCAGGTATAGTGCAAGATAAAAGATAATAATAATTTGAGAATTTATATAGTGCTGTACTTCAGCAAGCGGCTTGGCTCGCAGCATATCACTTATCATAGTAACACATATATTTATGAACGCATTCAATTTAAAAACTCATATCCTAATTTTTATTAAATTACCTTAGACCAGATTTGGGGCAAAGAAAAGGGGCTATGCTTAAATAAGGATTATAATTAAAGATGCTATGCTTGTAACAAATTTAAGCTAGCCAATCATGATTGTCATCACAACTTCTTTGGTTCAATTTAAAATCTTTGTAATTGGTATCTGAAAGCTATACAATTTTGTATTTTTATTTTATTTCAAATGACCCATCATTTCAATTTTTCAGTACAACCGCTTGGCACCATTTCGTGACATCATAATGTACTGGCCAGAATGGCTTGTCAACTTGGCCTTTGTTGCACTACACACAGCCATCACATTTGCAATGCCGGTTCCAGGATGTCCCAGGTAGGCTTTACCTTTAGTTAAACTTAACAACTCAATGACAATATAAACAATGATTTGATGTGATTCAATTATTGGAATAAGCATTTTTCAACTGGCATGCTGAAAATTTCCATATTATACATAGAAGTTCTTTAGATTTATCTATACATGGCTGTAACACTTTGTTCAATAGATGCTTACAATAAAATTTTAAGACAATAGAAATACGATTCGAGTGAAGTAATTTATTTTAATCTTTTTTTTGTCAGTTTACTTTAATAGCTGGATGAAAATTCACATATTCCTGCTAAAAATGTAGCTGCATTTATAAATTTAATAAAGTGATTTCTACGTTATGGAACTTTAATAATTAGTTCTAATTTTGGTCTGCCATGAGCTAAAAAAGGTTGAGAAACACTAATGTCATGCTTTAAATTAACTTATTATTATATTGTGCTTAAAGTGTTATTTTGGGTTACAAACACCTCAGGTCATAAACATTTTGGGTAATAAACAACTTTGAAATTTTTGTTTTGGGAAATGTATAGTGACTTTGGTAGTTAACGAAGGCAAGAGAGAGATTATGGTACGCATAACAGCGAAGGTAAAGCAAGAAATAAATATAAAACATGAAAATGGCATTTGTGCGACATCGCTATTGAGTACAACTTTGCAAAATCAACTATCTCCACAACCGTTCAAAGTAGAAGCAAGCTACATGAATCAATGTGGCTCTTTATTAAATATGTTAAGTACACATATAATTTGTGTTTTGTCAGGTACACTACCAAATGGGAATAAAAGTGAAGGATACTTTTATCTTTGGTGGCCCGGTGCTCTAGCGGTTGCACACTGGGCTGTTGAACCGAGGCAAAAGAGAGTCATGGGTTTGAGCCTGGGTGCTGACTAGCCCCTTGGGGCATTATGCTAGCCACAAAATCCCCTGCTTGTTGGTGGTGGCTCCATGAAACTTGTGAACGCTACTTCACATGCCCATTAGGCCGTAATGGCCTGAAAAGGGGGTTATTATTATATTTATTTATCATTTTATCTTGAAATGGATCATGTCTATTTCAATTAATTTCATATTTTTCGGGTTCCCAATATTTCAAGTTACGAACTGAATTCTGGAAGCAATTTAGTAACCTGAGGTAGCACTGTGGTTGTAAAAAATCTGTAAAAGAAAGTTTTTTGGATATTTAACAGGGGATACATCGGTCCAGGTGGGCTTGAGCAAGGTGGAAAATATTTCAACTGTACAGGGGGTGCAGCTGGCTACATCGACCGCTCGATTTTTGGAGACTCGCATATTTATCAAAGTCCTACATCCCAGGTGATAATTTCTTTAAAATTTTGATTCCTTTATGGGTGTTTCCAGTAGCTCATGAATGCATATGATGACTTCGTTTTATGTGTGGTGTAGCTAGAATATAAATACTGGGATTGAAATTAAGTTTCAAAATTGGTCTGATTTCAGGAAATTTATAAAAGCCTTGTGCCTTATGATCCCGAGGGTCTGCTAGGCACAGTCAGCTCTTGTGTGCTCTGTTTCTTGGGACTCCAGGTTTGACATTTGTTCTTCCACATGTGTAGCTGTGCGTAATCATTGCAATGAGTTTAAATTATTAGATTTATATTTGTTAATGTTGCATTTGTGCTGTACAGCAATTTTGCATATATGTCAAGTTTATTGAGCACAGGTCATGGACTGGGCATTCTATGAGCCTACAAGATATTTGTATAACCCTGTTAGTTTTTCTGGGCTTTTTATTTTTTTATTTTTTATTTAAAATAATTTTTTTTTTTTAATTTTTAAATAAAATATATGTTATGGAATAAAAAAATGAATTTTTATTGTGTTATTAAATAGGACTGCTATAAAGCTTTTAAATAAAATACACAAAATTTATTATTTTCATTACACAATTTGTTTGGGTATTTTTAAAAAAATGGGTATATATTTTTTATTTCCAAGTTTGAATGATATAAATCCTAACAAATACTATCATTTAAGTATTACAAGAGTAATTGATGTATCATTATAAATAATCAACATTGAGAAAAAAAAATTATTTGTAGATTTTTGCCATTAACTTAATTAAATTTTTATTTTCTGGCTGTAAGGCAGGAAAAATAATATTTATTCACACGGACTGGGTGAAGAGGTGCCGTAGATTTCTCTTTTGGAGTATTTTTTTGGTAAGTCAATAAAACTACATTGGAACCCAGTTATCTCGACCTTTGTTTAACTCGCCAACCCTATTAAGTCGAAATTTTTAAGTGCAATCACCAAATTCTCTCTTTGTCTTAGCATTTTCTCACCCATTATTGCAATTATTTTTATGTTGTCAAACCTTAAATACCTTAAGCACTGAAGTGGGTCAAATCCACAAAATAATGTAGATTATCTTGCTGATGTGCTGGGCAGCAGTGACATGAAAGCACCCTGCATCATCATGTTTACCTCCCTTGCTCTATACCTTTCAACTCAGTGAATTGGAAAAAAAACAACAACCCTTAATTCAAAACTAAGGAGTAAACAGTTAAGAAAGGGGAATTTTTGTAAATGTTGTATTATTTTTCATTTGCGAACTAGCAAGAATTATATTTAAATTAAGGCTTAATGGTTGCTTGAAGATTTTACTTAGATGCACCAAAATGTGAACTGCAGGTAACATGGCTATATGGACGAATGAAAGTTTCATTTAACTCTGTCCTTATTTAACAGGACCGATCCTGATCTTAGGACAGGTTTATGGTCAACATTCTTATAAGATACCACAATGTGCCATGCACAGTCTTTTTGCATTGTGAACCATTCATTCCCCCTTATTATGATTCCACTACTACTACTAGAGTCTCATTTGTAAATGCTAGTAATCTGAAAAACAAACATTTAAAAATTGTTGATTGCATCATCAATGCAATGCTGTTGTGTATAAAAAAAAGTCAACCTCCAAAAACACGTACATTCTCATTTATTATCACACATCATGTACCTAAAGACAATTCAAATATATGTTTATATATCACGGCCATATTGGTTTTTGTCTACCTTGATCATCGGCTATTTTGACACTTTTTAGCAACCTCTTGGGTTGGCAACGTAACCGAGTTCTACTGTAAATACTGTTAATAACTCAAGTATTGTCCCACCTAATGGGGTAAAATGTTTAAAGATGTGACATGAGATAAACCATTCATTACATGGAACCAGATTATAAAATGCCAAGTGTCTACATTTTTTTGGGTACTATCACTTGCAAATGGACTGTTAAGCATGAATATCTTATTTAAACTGAAAATATCTCAGAACCATTAAGTTTCAGCCATCTTTTAATTCTCCCATTCTCCATTGCTAGATTGGGTTAGGAACTTTACTTTGTAAGGCATCATTAAATGAAGGATGGATTCCCATCAACAAAAACTTATGGTATGTTCAAATTTCCTCTTGTTTTTGGCCATATTTTATTTAAAAATACATTATGGAAATTATTATTTTAACCTTGTAAAAAGAATTTCACTCAATGAAATATTTTTTAGAATTGTATTATAGAATTTACTAGCTCATTGAAATTTCTTTTATGTTGTATCATTAACCTTACATTACTTATGAACATTTAAAAATATTATTGGAAATCTTTATTGTGATTGCAGGTCTCTTTCTTTTGTTTTTATTCTATCTGGAATGGCTTTCTTTCTGCTCATGGTGTGCTACATTTTGATAGATGTTTACAAAATTTGGGGTGGAGAACCATTCTATTTCGCAGGTAGTATTTCATTCAATCTCATTTAATTAACTACAAAGCTTGAAAGTTTGTTCTTCGTCCTGTGAGCATGTGCCTCATAGACTGGAGCATTTTGTGAAAAATTTGTGGTTGTTCATTGTCTGGGATGAGGATGGTAATGTGGTCTAAGAAAATTGGTAGATAAATGAAGTCAATTATTTACTTACTTTTATATGTTTGAAAAGTGAGCAAGGTTGTGTTGTGCTGGATTTGTGACGTGTGTGCAGTGTATTAACTTGTCTGAGTGCATAAATGAGGTGTTTTTTTTGTTGTTGCTACTTTTGTTCAGGTCACTGTGTGTAGGTAGTAGTAGTAAAAGAATCATTAAGCAATGCACTAAGATCCCCTAGTTTAACAAAATATTATATCTAAAGAATAATCATTACATCACTAGTTGAGTGCAAAAACATTCATTTATTGATTTTTTTTAAATCTAGATAATAAATAATTCATTGATATGATTTTTTAAAAAACCTAGGTATGAACTCCATTGCTTTGTACTGTGGCCATGAGTTCTTCTCTGGTAGAGCACCTGTCTCATTTGTGGTTCCTGACACACATGCATCGTATTTGACTCTCAATATATGGGGAACTACATTTTGGCTACTAGTTTCTGTTTACTTTTACTTCAAGAACATCTTTATATCAGTATAATTTTTTTTTAAATTCAACGAAAATAAGTTATTATGTTTCTCAATTTGATTATTGATGTTTAATGGGTATATAAAGTGATCAGATTTTTAATTTTTATTTTATTTATTAAAAATTATTTTTTTTAAAAAAAGTATTGAAGCTAATAAATGACACAGCTTTTTTTATTACAATAAAACAAAGGAGTAAAGACTTTTTAATTTTATTAACTGACACTTATAAGATTTTATTAAACACACTATAAATGAAGTATGTTTCTCTTGAGGGTAACATAAATTATAATTTTTAATAAAGTTACTAGATACTTATTGGTTAGAATTGGATGGTCTAAATGGGGGTGGATTTATAGCTCTCCTAATCCACCAAGACCCAATAATAAAATGTTGATTTTAAAAGAATGTCAAAACTCTTGGCAAATGTTCTTTCTTTTGCCAATTAAAAAAATCCATTTATCTGTGCCATTGACTCTATTGCTGATATTTTTTTTCCTTTCTTTCACTCATAAATATATTTAAACCATAATTTGGGTGACATTTTTAACCAATTGATCTTGGTATTGATCTTCATCATGGTAGTAGTGATATTCTGCACCTGTGGTCTAGTATATACAAACTTATGCAAAACATGAAGTGAAAAAAGTTTTTTAAATTAGTCCAATATGTGAACTATTATATTGTTTTTGTATTATGTTAATATTATTATATTTTATAATATACTGTTGTGTTGGGATTTTTAATTTGGTATTAAACTTCAGTCATTTTTATCATCATGTCATATTTATAATATGTATGTAAATTTATAATTAAAAATGTTAGATTACTTTTATAAAGAGTTCAATTTTATTCTTAACTTTATTTGATTATTTATTGTCACTTTTTAGATTTTTTTTTTTTTCAGAACTTGTGATTAAGACTTCATATCAGCAAAAACATAAAAATCAGAATAATACAACATAACTCTTGAAGTGATATTAATATAAAAAGATTTATTCTTGAAATTGACAGTACGATCCCTCATAGACAGATAAATTAAGTTACGTTATTATTTACAAATCATTATCATATTCAAGTTCAAGCCACACTTATCTATTGTCAAATAAACAAATGATGAAAAATGCTCACGCATCCAAAATGAAATATAAATCATGTATTTGTTCCTTGAAAGCTAATGCACCTTGCCTTTACAGTTATAAAAAGAGCTTAAAACTAATTTTTAAAAAATTTTTCGTTACTTTAGGCTTACATTTACCTGTGCATTTATTTGTTTGCAGGATTGGAATTATTATAGTGTTGATATTTTGACAAAATATCGTAGGTTTAGCCCCCAAAACAGGGATAAGCAATAGTAATAAGGAAAGAATAAAATACCATTTTCTCATTTAAGGCCTCCATTTTTTTGAGTTTTCAGCAAAGACTTAATTAAAATTAATTAGCTGTGGTACTACAGGATATAAAATAAAAATACTGTAATTCAAAAAGTAAATAATGTAAATTTAAAAATTAATCAAATTTACTCACTAAATAATATGTGATCATTACTATTTTTAAGAAAATAATCACAAGATCAATTCACACTTTTTTAAACAAAAATTCTCAATTAATCGTTAAAAATTTTAACGATTAATTTTAATTATTAATCGGCCCATCACTTACAAATTATCGGAAGTCAAAAAATAATAATAAAAATATTGGCCCATAAATAATAAATTTCCTGACGATTACAAAAACATTTTGGCTTTAAACTATTACTGGCAGGAATTATAAAAATGTTGATAAAGTTTGCCCACTTAACAAACCAAATGAAAAGCATAGTAGTATTAAGCTAATGGGGGTAATCTAGCCTGACTCAGAGTTAAGACAGTTTAGTTTAGTGCACACTAGTTCCCTCGGTTTCATGTGAATGATTGTTCAGCTCGGCTGGTTATATTGTCAATTAGACCCGCTCATCACGTGAACCAAATACGTCAACACACTTGTCTTTTTGCGTGGTTGGTTAAAAGGTGATGTATAAATGAGACATTCCATTGTTATTTAGATTTTCAACCATAACGTATCAGTGTACATATGACATCAAAATTTTTAATTTTTTGCTTTAATCGAAATTAACTATCAATGAATAGTTAATTATTAATAGTTAATTTTTCAAAAGTTAACGATTAATTTAAATTTAATCCTTAGAAGACCTAATTATAATGATTTGATAATTACTCTTCTCTAAAATTTATAAATATAGATACTTTTTATGAATAAAGATCAAGACGCTAGCACAAATTAATCACCATTTTTATATCTATTTTATATTACATCTCATTCAAACCTAGATTAATTATTTATCATGATAAACTTAATTAAATAGATTTTATTCTGCATAGAAAAATTATGGACATGCAAGAACTTCTTAAGTGAAATTAAATCACAAACTTTTGTAAGAATATCTAAGCAGGGAATTTAACAGTCTTAATGATAAGAAAAATGTTTGGAAAAATGGCCATGTCAAAACAATGATGTAAAATCACACAAGAATTGTATTATTTCCTGTGAATTCTTTGTAATAAAAATTGTTGACTACTTTGGAACACTTCCTAAAAAATAACTTTACTTTCATAAGTTATTATTATTATATAATGTCTATCCAAAGAATTTTGTATTAAAGACAAAGCATAGAATTTTATGAGATCTTTTTTGAAAATTGGGAAATTTTGAAACAAGTCTAAGAATAAACCTGATACCTTTAAAAAAATGTATTCTTTCTTTTATTTGAAAACTTTTCTTGACCAATCAATGGATAAGTTGTGGAAATAGATCAAACATCACACTTTTGCCTCTCAAAATAAGTCTAATATATGGGATGGATGTTATGTATTAGCAATGTAGATATGTCTTTCTTTAAAAAGTGTTGTAAAAAGGGAATTAAATTCTGTACAACAGGAAATAAAGTACTTAATAACAAAATGTAATAAAATGTTCCCACTTTCATCCAAGCTTTTTATTATATTTTAATGAATACAAGCAAATCCCTGGTATATATTTAACAAATCCCAATATACTCATCAAGTCAAAATCAATGTGTTTACCCTCACATGTGACCATTATTAATAATGACAAATCAAGTACAGTACAGTATTTTAAAAAATGGTCAAGGATTATCTTTCTAGTATATGGGTCAAATTTTAACACATCCCAAATTGTGAGCTATTTCAAAAGGATTGAATAGGGATTGCCAGAAGAAGGCCACAGATTATTGTTTATAGGTTACATTATCATTAATCATAAAAACGGCATGTTTAAAAAAACAGCAATACGAATTTCATAAACATGTAAAAAAAATTGATATACCATTATTTTGTTTTAAATGAAATTGTGTGTGTTTTCCTCTCCGAAATTAACGAGAGTACAAGAAATTAAAACTAGTTTTTAGATACTAACTTCTAAATGTTTCTAAAACATGTGGCTGATGTTGTTGATAATAATAATTTTTAAAGGGCATTGATGGACTTGATGATAAATTATTAATAAAATTCATTTAAAATCAAACATTAAACATTTCATGATAGTCATTTGAAGAAATGAAACTTTAAAAAATTATAATCGTATTATATAATAATGTATTTCCCTCAAACTTGTGCTAGTCCTTCGAAGTTATAATACAAAAATTGAACTTCACAGTATTTGTAATTTTAACAATTTTTAGCCTGAAAAAACACTGATCACATTATTTTTCTTAAAGTCATAAATCGTTATTACACACTTATAAATTCAGTGCATCTTATGTGAATAATGGGATCCATCATATATGATCAAGAGTTCAAAGCTGAATTCCAATCATACTAATCACCTGTTACACAATATATAACACAAAAAATTCATTAAATATTGATGCACATAGAAGAAAACAGTGTGATGCAGGCGGAAATGTTGCAGCAAACTACAAATATCAGAAACTTGCTTTGAAAAGCTGATTTTTAATTCTAAAATCTCCATATAAAAAAAGAAAGACATAAACTGCCTTCAGTGTACTGTCTAGATCTTTAATGAATCTAGTTCACATTTAAAGGCTGAGTGATAAATCTCAAGAACTGATAGCTTTAAATGAATACAGAACCTGTTTGCCTCACAATATTATGCGGTCCCACAATAATTTTTTTTAAAAAAAAAGCAATTAATGGAATGCACAAAGTTGAGCATTCATTCACTTCTGCCTCAACAGCAATTTTCTAAGTGATGGTGTGCCAGTAAGCTAGTTGAGATGAATGGAGATGTTTGGAGTGAAGCTCTTAAACACCTCAAATCTGAGAATTGATAAAGCTATCCAAATAGACAGGAAAGGCAGCCTGGGTGATCTCTTTTATCTTCACCAGTGTTTCTCAAACTGTTTTGGGTAACGACACACTAAGAATATTTGAGAGTTTTTGCAGTTAAAAATAATTTCAACTTATTTTATTTAAAAGTTAACATTTTTTACATATTACTGTGATGGACTTTTTTCTTTTTGAGCCGAAAATTTGTATTAAAAAGCTGTTCATGGCTAAATTGAAAAGTTTATTTCTGAAAAAAACAAAACATCAAAAGCATGCCAATATTATTAACTTACTTCAAAATTCTAAACGAGCCCCAACAAAACTTGCAAGTTGAAAAACATATTCCTTTTATAATTTTAATAGTGTAGCTTTGTGGCGGGTCCTCGGGGAGGTTGACATGGAGGCGAAACGAGGGGTGAATGAACCTGATGATCTCTTAGACCTTAACTTTAATACTTAAAGTTTTATTCTAATTATAATTGATATTTTCATCGGATGTTTATGAACTAAATATTCATATTCATGTCAGTAATTTTCATCAAAATACACTTAAGGCAACATGAATTGGAATGCAGTAATTAATTTAATTACTATTTTATCAAATAAACTAATTAAGTCGTCATTTTAAACAAGTTAAGATAAAATTATGTTACCTTGCTTAAAATGCCAGCTTAGCCTGCTTTAAAATAATACTTTAAATTAGTTTAAGTTCAATCACTTATCGAATGAAAAATATCAAGCCAACTACACCGCTAGAAAGAATGAAATAAGAAAATGGCTTACCCAGACGACAACTGAAACTAACGTCCTGCCCTTCGTGAAACACACGTGATTACTGATTATTTTGTTGATTTATTTAACAAACATTTTGTTTTGCTTTATTTTAAAATGTTATAATAACTTCAGAGCTCAGAAACCTAGCAATTTGAAATATTTTTAATAAATCTTGCGATACATCTAGAAATCTCTTACGACACGACACACTAATGTGTCGCAACACACAGTTTGAGAAACACTTATCTTAACCATACGGCTAGACAACATTTTAAAAAAGAAGCTGATTGTTTATAGACGTAATAACAAAACCCATGAGCTTGGTGTTAAGTGAGTTTGATCCCAGATCACATTAATCCCAGCTCAACAAACTAGGAATAACAATTAATGAATCAAAACTGCTACTGTGCAGATGCATAAAGTTGAAAATAAATAACAGGACAGATCTTTGACTCGCAATGTATGCAACACTTTTAAGTGTTGAAAATCAGGGATTAATATACACCACTTAAGTTAACACTTTATGTAATAACATCATTACTGTCAGCGGTAATAGTTATGATGTTGTGTTGATCAAATGCCACCACTAAGTCTTGGCGCATAGCCTTTGCACTTATGTATCTGTCATGATTACTAGCCACGAGAAGAAGAGAAAAGTTTGACTTGACACTAATTTAAAGAAGTTTAGAAAAAAACTACTCTTTTTTGGTATGCTTTGAAACAGCACACAGTTCATACTTTACCACTGCACGTTTTTATTTTTCTGCTTAATACCTGATAATGAACATTCTTTTAATACTAATGGGCTACCAGGCATTATCTTTAAAAAATTGTTATTTTTTGGCAATGCAGTACTGATAAAATTTCCTCCAACCTCTCAATTATGTAAGATATATAATCAATTCACCAAAAAAAGCCCAACCTGACATAAACCTTCTAAGATACCGGGTAGCTATAACATATTCTATTATGCATTTTTCAAATACAGCACAATTACATAAAGTCCTAAAAGTTCAATAAACAAAGTTTTTTGCTGTGGCTGATTTCTCCAAAGATGGTAAGACTTCCTCAACATTGCTTTTTAATTCTGTGTACTTGACACCCTTGGATCTCTGGCGGCCTGTATGACTACTTCTGCCCTCTATGACAAAAGCCATTATCTGAAAGTGAAGTTCATTATTTTCAATTTCATTTTGGTTCTGCTTTTAAACGGCATTTTTTCACAAGAAATGAGTCAAAATGCTTGTGAATTCATTTTTAAAATAAAAACTGATTACATATTATATATTTTTAAACCAATTTTTTCTTCTTTCTAAAGAAGACAATAAAAATACTTTTATGATATTTTTACGTATAACACATGATTTATATTTATGTAAAATATTTTGGAGAAAAAAATATACTTAACAAGATATTTTTAAATAGTTTTATTATAACCCAATTTCTTTTTTTAACATCTGGTCATTGACTTATAGAAACAAGCTGACAATTTGAAAATCTCACCTTTTGCTTATTGTGATAGATAATGTATCCTGCTATGCAGATAACAACAGTAGTCAAGAAATAAGCCAGGAAATGGCCTGATCCATTGCTCTCCTCATCATCATCAGCGGTCTGGGAGTTGATATAGGAATTTTCTACTTTCTTTCTAGATTCTTGTTTTTTTTCTTCATTGCCTATGCCTGAATCTTTATTTTCATCTGCCTCATGCTCATCTACCTTTACATCTGCATCTTTGGATGTATCAGCGTCACCTTCATTGTCTTTTTCTTTACCTTCATTGTCTTCCTCTTTAGCTGTATTGTCTTCCTCTTTAGCTGTATTGTCTTCCTCTTTAGCTGTATTGTCTTCCTCTTTACCTTTAATGTTTTTCTCTTTACCTACACTATAAATGGTATCCTTCCCAACTGTCTCCTTCTCAGTTTCAATGTGATCAACCCCTTGATTTTTAGAGGACCCACTCTTTTCTTTGTCTACTTTTGCAACAGGAAGATCTGTCGTGTCCAGTTCCTTTTCTTTTTCGGTTGGTTCACTTTTATCATTTCCTCCTTTGTCTTTATCACCGCCAAGGTTCACTTTTCCTGCTTGAGTTGGAGCAATTACTGGAAGGGTTTCTATTAATGCCTGTGTATCACTGTCAGCTGGTGTAGTAGTTTTCTCTAATTCTAAAACTTTTTTTGTAGCAGCCTCAGTGGTTGTGTCAGGAGCTGGACTTGTTGAATTTATCAAATATACAACTGTAGTGGGCTCTGCTGTAAATAAAAGGTGACATGAGATCACAGACAACAGGATATACAAATGGTGAAAATATAATTCCTTTGTTAAAGTTGTAACAATTTGCAAATAGTGAAACTCTAGACTCAAGGCAGTCTACCTTACTGCCAACAAGCTCATGCCATGACCTCCGAAGTGTGAAGAATTCGGCTTAAACCAATCTCTTGTTAAAAATTAATTATTTTATTGATGATAAGAAACAAAATTAACAAAGGATATGATTGCATTTAAGAGGCTATGAAAGACTTTTTCAATTATAATACTTCCAGGACGTCCAAAAATTTAAGGACAATTTAGGAACATAAGTCATATCACAAGTGTCAAGTGTACCCCAAAATTTATACACTATACCAGGGATGCCCAAAGTGCAGCCCGCGGGCCAAAACCGGCCCGCGAAGCAATTTCTACTGGCCCGCGACCTCATCGGAAATAATTAATTAACTAACGTGCTATTTTTTGGCAACATTAAATATAAGAAAAGACGACAAGTTTTACCGTTTTGATATCGTCAAATGATGGCAAAAGTCGATAACAGTGTATTGTTTACCAATTTCTAGACTTCAGTCTTAAAGACTGACAAGGGAAACAAATGTATTTGGTTCTGTTTGTTCTGCTGTCTGTGACGTTAAATAACCAAGTAAATGATATATTTATTTATTGCTGATGGCTATCGCCATGACTCTTGAGCACAGTTGACTAGCAAAACTTGTCTGTAACAAAGTCAGCTTAGTCAGGCTGGCAAAGTTTTTAAACTTCACTGTATCATTCATAAAGAAGTTATTTGTGCTAAACACCTTTCATGTAATCGTGTCCTTAAGCAAGTGATAAAGGATATGATCTCTATTTGCACTAAAACCCTGTTTCCCGGCCAGTTTTAGCAGTGTCTTCTTGACATTCAGAGAGAATACAAAGATGTTATGTATGAAAATGATAAAAGATGGTTTAGTCGGGGGACAGCACTTCAGCGCGTCTACACATTAAAAAAGAAATTGGGCAGTACATGGACAATAAGGAAAAACCATTTCCAGAACTATCTGATGCTGCTTGTCTTGCATAGTTTGCATTTTCGGTTGATGTGAAAAGACAGATAAACCTTCTTAACACAATTCTCCAAGGGCACAATGCAGTGGTAAGCCAATTATATTCACATATCAAGGACTTTGGGAACAAGCTGCAACTTTTTCAAATGCAGCCTAATACCACACATTTCCCCTCACTGCAGGAAATTATGACAAGTTTACCAGAAAGAAGCTTCAATTGGCAAATGCATAGGTATGATGCAGATATCACATGCTTGGCTGATGAATTTCAAAGACGCTTTCATGACTTAATAACTATTGAAAAAATAAACATGGTCATTTTTGTTAAATCTTCATATTTCTCTTTAGATTTTGATAATACTGCGGCAATCTGCAGCGGGAATTCATTGAGCTGCAAACTGATGCTGAGTGTCGCAGCAGACACGTTCTTCTCTTTGACTTTTAGAGTGAGCTTTATGGTTAAAGAGAGATTAAAAGGAATTCGAACATTTGTTTTTAAAAAATGCTTAGCTTGTTTGGCTCGACATACTTGTGTAAGCAGACATTTTCAGTTATGAATTTTAACAAGATCTGTGGGAAGACGAGAATAAGTGACCCTCAACTACGTGATTATCATACGTATCAAAACCATGTCATTGAGCCTGACCTCACATATTTATTGCATTCAAGATATCAGTTTCACTATTCACATTAAAATTTTACAATAAAAACTCATCATACTATGTCATTTTTATATTATTATTTTAACCCGGCCCGCGGATATCTTTGCATAAAGGAATATGGCCCGCCATGCAGAAAGTTTGGGCATCCCTGCACTATACTAACCTACTTCCTTTTTCTTTGCTGGCTGGCACTGATTCTTTCCAAAGAAGCTGCACAAAGCTGAAATCAAAAGCTCACAAATAGGTTTTGTATTTACAGTTGAACTTAAACAGAGCTGTCTGCACTGTGTGTAGTCGCGTAGCTCGTCTAGATAAGATGCAGCAGAAAAGTTCAGATTTGAAGCATACTGGCAGACGTCATCATTGTTAAAGTTGAGAGCCTTTTCAATAGCTTCTGGTCCTAGCTTGGAAGTTACAGATTCTGGGCCATCAGCTGTTGCATAACAGATCTGAATAGATAATTTTAAAAAGGTTTCACAGACTTTCTGAACAGAATTCAATATTTCATTTTGATTGTTAGTTGCATTACACTGTTCAAGGAGTGAAGAAGAGTCTTTGTAGGTTTGTGGATCAGGAAAAACACACTTCTTCTTAGCCCATACCAGTTTAGCCTTGTCATATGTTATGTAAACATTAGAAGGTTGAACTTCAACTGTCAGAATGATCAAAGTAAGGCAAATATTTAGAAAACAAACTTTAAGCATCATGCTTATAGTTGTTGGGATTGTGATTTGAACCTTGCTGTTTAGGACTTGTCAGAGTCCAATAAATCTGAAAGAAAAGAGTGGAAAGAGATATAAAAATACTTGTTTAATTCAAATTTTAGTTTAAATAATGAAATCACAGACTCAGACAACTAATACTTCTAGTACTAAAAAATATTAAATATTTTAAGAAAGAGATAAATTAAGTGGAAGGCTGCTTGATAAAACTTGTGTTTTCAGTGATGACAAAAACTCTGAGAGCTATTTTAATTTTCACTATTAGAGCTTATATTGCCATAATAATTTCATTTTATTTTGAAATATGATAAAGGATATGTGAGACAAAACTTTTGTTTGTACCCTCAAAATGTACTCTTTTAATCAACCCTCCCTTTTCAAACATTAACATCCCATTACTCTTTCAAATTGATAGAATTAATGTAATCAAAGAGGCTGAACTATAACCACCTCTGCTGTCATCCCAAAATCAATTTTAACATTATGGTCTATGTTCTTGACTGAAGAAGGCATTTGCTCTATAATCACCTTTTTTTCAAGTGTATAAAAAAGACGTGTTTTTATTCATGAACCAACGTTTTGACTAAGTAGGTTAAAACAGCTGAGAAATTAAAGTCATGTGTGTTGATAGTGAATCTGTTAGTCTTTAATGATTTCAAGTGCTATATTTTCTCTAATGAACCTACTTTAAAAGATGAAATTTATCAAGTTTCACAAACTTATTAATTTTTTCTTATATATAATATAGTGTATATATATATATATATATATA
>MUZC01001187.1:6035-48365 GCA_002072015.1 Radix auricularia | reverse complement strand
TATATCCGGCATCCTTCCGTCTCGCGAGACGATGGTGCATCACCGTTGGGTTGGGTTGCATTTCCTCGAGTGACTGTGCAGTCCTATCCTTGAGTGACAGTCTTTGCCACAGTTTTTACACACGAGTTCTGTGCTTCCAAATGTTTTGGCCTTTCTCCTAGCTCTTCTGTCTGCAGCCTCCTCCATTCTTCGCTCCTCGGCTACTATGACGCCCTCTTTGACAACTGTGCGCCACGTAGATCGGTCTTCTGCCTTACACTCCCAGTCACTTGTATGTATTTTGGCTGCTTTCATGTCCCTTTGACAGACATCTTTAAATCGCAAGCGTGGGCGACCTGTTTTCCTCTTTCCTGAAGCAAGTTCACCATATAGGAGGTCCTTCGGGATGCGGCCGGGGCTCATTCTTTTGACATGTCCTAGCCACCTCAGGCGTCTTTCACTAAGAATTGAGAACATGCTTTGGGTATTGGCACGCATTAGTACCTCACTATTAGGCACTTTTTCTTGCCATTTAATACCAAGGATGCGGCGCAAGCATCTCAAATGGAAGCTGTTAAGCTTACGCTCTTGTGATGTATAAGTGGTCCATGTCTCGCTTCCATATAGTAGTGTACTGATGACACAGGCTCGATAGACGCACAGTTTGGTTTTCTCCGTTAGCTTGGTGTTTTGCCAGACCCGCTTATTTAGTTTAGCCATTGTTGCGGCTGCCTTGCCAATTCTGCTGTTTATTTCTTCTTCAATGGACAGTGTATTGGAGACCTTGGATCCCAAGTAGGTGAAGCTGTCCACAACCTCCAAGTTTTCATTATCGATATTTATGGTAGGAGGAGGTCGAGTGTCTTGGGCCATGATGTTTGTCTTTTTCAAGCTGATTTGCAGACCAAATTCTTTGCAGGCATTGGAGAAGCTTGACACGAGTTGTTGCAAACCAGATTCTGTATGCGCTGTTAGTGCCGCATCATCCGCAAATAGTAGCTCTCGAATTAGGACATCCGTCGTTTTGGTCTTGGCTCGGAGGCGGGCAGTGTTGAAAAGTCCTCCATCAGCTCTGGTATGTAACCAGATTCCCTCACTGCTATCCTTGAATGCGTATCGAAGAAGTACAGAGAAGAATATTGCGAAGAGTGTTGGTGCGAGTACACAACCTTGTTTAACTCCGCTGCTGACAGGGAAGGCCTCTGACTTAGCTCCATCGAACTGTACTGTGCCAAGCATATTTTCATGGAACTGTCTGATGATGGCAAGTAGGTGAGGGGGACATCCAATTTTTGCCAGTATTTGGAATAGCCCGTTGCGACTGACTAAGTCGAAGGCTTTTGTAAGGTCCACAAATGCAATGTATAGTGGCATCTGCTGCTCCAGGAAAAATGCAGAGAGCAGCAGATGTCAATTGACCTATCAATTACAAATTTTCAGACCATGACGGTCTATGGGGCAAGTGAAGTAGTGTTCACAAGTTTCATTTAGCCACCACTAACAAGCAAGGGATTTTATTGCTAACACAACGCCCCAGGGGCATTGCCAGCACAGAGGCTCAAACCCGTGACCCTTGCACTGGAATGTCACCTTTATATTTCATCTTTCAAACAACTACACAAAAAGACGAGCATGTTGACATTATTTGGTTTAAGTGATAAGCGGGTCTTGACAATATAACCAGCCGAGCTGAACAATCATTCATGGAAATGAGGTGACTGGTATGCACAAATGGTCTGGGCAAGGATTGACGTTATCGGATATCGGTGTTAATTAAGTTTCCACCATTGTAGAGGGTCAATGGAATCAGGAACTTTCATCTCCATTTTGGAACGCATTAATTCATCAGAAAAGCTGTCGTCATTTTCTGTCTCCCTTGTGAAGTTTTTTGGTTGCTTAACGTTTTTTTTTGTTGAAGATGTGATTTTGCTATACTTTATTATAAAAATAATAGTAATAAACTACAGGTAAAAATAGTATTACACTCAAGACGGTCTTGTGGATACGTAAAATAACCATTCTTATCCTAAAAGATGAAGTCAGTATGACAATATTAATTTAAATACATTTTCAGCAATTTCTTTAATTTCATAACCAGTTGCAATACGGGAAATCCTTACAGGAATGAGGCAAAAGTTTAACAAAAACCTTATGGGGCTTTAAACGTTAAAACAACTTTTTTCTTATCTTAACGACAACACTCTTCTAAGTTCCAATCAGTCAGCCCACAGACCTTCTTACAGCACATAGACGACCCTGTTAAAGTTAACAAATGACTCCTACTCTCACTTGACACTGGGGAAGTCTCTTTATTGGTTCTCTTAGATCTTAGTGCTGCTTTTGACATCGTCAACCATCAAACATTGCTAAATCCCTGCAAAATTATTTTGGAATTTCTGGCTCAGTTCTGGCTTGGTTTCAATCATAATTATCTAACAGATCACAGGTGGTATCAGTAGATGGCTGTATCTCTCACAGAGATGACTTGGTTTATGGTGTGCTACAGTGCTCTGTTTTGGATCCAGTACTTTTTGTACTGTAAACAATGCCACTACTTCTACTGCTTGAAAAGCATTCAGCTAAAAAATAAAAGCCAATCATTTGCAGATGATAATCAATATTACACTCACACTGATTCCTCTGATATTAACTTCACATTCCAATCGATGCAGGAGTGCATTGGTGAGGTAAAGTCTTGGATGACTTTCAGCAAGCTCAAACTGAATGATAATAAGCATAAGACAGAAGCACTCTTATTCTGCAACAATAAATGTAGTAGTACTTGTCTCTTCCTAATTCTATTCAGGTGGCTAGTTCTGATATACTGTTCAAAACATTGACTAGGAATCTTGGCTACATTATTTCTGACAACAGGTCTAGCAACAACTTCATCAATCACATCTGTCAATCTGCCTACACTGCCATTTGTCAGATCAGCTCAATCCGTCATAACTTAACAGTGGAACAAAAGCTCTAGTCTGTGCTCTTGTTCTAGCTCGTATTGATTAATGCAATTCTCTTCTGTCAGGTGTGCCAAAACTATGCATTGAAAAACTATTGTAAGTTCAAAATTCAGCTGCCAGATTAGTTCTAAAGGCAAAAAAACATGACCATGTTACTCCACTACTTTACTCACTTAATGGGGTACCCATACAAGCCTGAATTGATAACAAACTGGCTGTTCTTTTCTGACTCATGCCCTTCCTATCTTACGTCTACTCATCAAGTTGTCAGCTATGCTCTTCAGCAGACTCACGCACTCTCTGTGTTCCTATGTTCCTAAGACACAAACTAAAACATTCAGCGAAAGGTCACTCTCTTTTTGTGCAGCCAAACAATTGAATTCTCTACCATTGCACATCCGTAGTATTTCAACTACTAAGTCCTTCAAGACTGTAATTAAAACGCATCTTTTCAAAATTTATTTTCAAAATTAATGAAACAACATTTCTTTTTAACTCTTAAAGTCACAAAGCGTTGTAATGCCTCACTGCCCGTTGTCCTTAAAACGTCACTAGATACCACTCTCATTAGAAATGAAATCTCGGAAAGTAAAAACTCTTTAATGTTTGAATAATGATGTATTCGACTGCCGGTACTGGCAGCTGTTGCCCACGCTAGTGTTATCGCTCAATTTGCAATGTTTTTAGGTCGTTTTTTTTTTTGAAGAAGCGATTTTCCTATACTTTATTAAAAAAATCATAGTACTAAACTACAGGTAAATATAGTATTTGACTCAAAACAGTGTTTTGGATGCTAAAATAACCATTATTAGCCTAAGAAATGAACTCAGTATAACAATATATTATAAATGGATTTTATGCAATTTTTAAAATTTCATAACCAGTTGATCGTAATACAGTAAATCTTTACGGGAATGAGGCGGAAGTTTATTGAAAACCTTATGCGACTTTAAGAGTTAATGATTAACAAAGCTAATGATCTATGTCATTTATGTGGTTATCATGATATGGATGTTTATTTAATTTATAAATTATGTATGTTATTATTATCTCCATGTAATGCGCTGTGAGCCAGGCTCCAGCGTGAAATAAATTATCAATTTATTATTATTATTAAAAACAAAATGGACGTGACCGGATTATGTATCATATAGAATATAGAGCCGAAAAATTGCCTTAGAAATTAATGAGACTTACACTTACAAATTAGCGCTGAAAGAGCTATAACTATCATACAACAAAAAATAATGATAAAAATGCATTTCATTGATATTCATTTAATAATTAAGTTCTCCCAAGAAAATTAAATTATTAAATTTCCATGCAAAATAATATACCTGTATACTGTAAAAATATTAAAATATAGTAATATAGTATTTATTATTGTGGTAGTGGTTAAAAATAAGTTCATTTAAATCTTTGACTTTGCCTGAGCCTTGTCAGTATGTCAGTGTCAGTAGTGACTGAGTCAGTGATTTGATTTACTACTAATAGTACTAAGTACTAATCATTACTAATACTAATAATACTGATTCTATTCATTGACGATTGAAATGACTAATCAGACTAATCACTAATCTAATAATGATAATAATAATAGTAATTAGTAATAGACTATTACTACTAGTTATACTTATACTTATTAGTATTAAGTATTAGGTATTAGTATTAGTATTAAAATTAGTCTTATAAAATATTATATATTATTCAGTGAAGAGACAAAGTTTATTGTTGTACGCTTAAAATCCTCTTACCTAGATGAACTACTATATAATACTATATGGTATTTTAATGAGTTCTAGGAAATAAACCCACCCCCTGATTACTAACCTTAAGTTAGGGCTAGTACTCATAAATGTAAATGGTGAAGCTGCGTCAACAGTAACGACGTATTTGTTTTGAGACGAGTTAGCGGATATGCCAGGACCGATAAAAGCCGTTGAGGTAATTAAATTAAATTACACTATGCAAGTTGGGGTTGATATCACGTTCGATTTTTAGGCTTTAAAAAAAATATTTTCGGACTGTAAAGTAAATTTAAATGTAGATCTAGATCTATATCTACATATTTTTTATTTAGAGTTTTAAATGTTAATAATGTGTTGGATTTCCTGGTTTGTTCATGCTACCCATCCACACCTTAAATCCTTTTCTTTTATTCTCCAGTTTTTTCTAGGTTTAATGATTTAAATGTAATTAATGGTGTTACTACTATTACTCTTGTCAATTGACTCAATTTACAATTGTGAATATTTCCAGTAATAAATCTTGCTGCTCTTTTCAGACCTGTTCTTGTTTATCTTTTCTCCGGGTGCGTCCCATAAAGAAGATGCACATTCTTGTATAGTAGCATATAGTCATATAGATCTAGGTCTCACCAAGTGTAGCATTTGAGTTTTATGTGTGCTTTTTTCATTTGTAAAAGTGTATATTTATTTCAAAACGTTTTGTATGATTTTTAAATTGCTTTATGGACATGCGGATTTCTATAATAATTTATTGTGACTAAAAGTGTAATAGACTAACTGTACTGCAAAAACCTAGAAACCAGTCCGTGGTCAGTGTATTGGAGCAGCTAACTATTAATTGCATTAATCTTATATGATACAGACGCTCATACATAGTAAGAAATCGAATATTAAAGTGAAACTTTGAATTAAAGTAACTTGTTTTGTCGTAACTTCACAATGCTTGAACCCCCTCCCCCTCATCACAGATTTAGGGACCCCCCTCCCCACTAGGTGCGTGACGTCCTTTATGGACAATGTCATCACAACAAACACGTCTCTTACACTCAGTACTTTGCAAGTTGATTTTGGATTAGTTCTTTTTCATGAATGTAATAGTTAACTGCATGTATTTCTTTCTTTTTTAGTTGATTTAACAGTTGAAACTTTTCTGGATGGAAAACTTACTCCAATAAGTTTTCCATTTTTTAAATTTATCTAATTATCTAGGTAATATTGTTAGATTTTAAAGTCTTGTTCTGATTAAATTGCTCTATAGATTATGCAACCATCTGCTAATAACCTAACTTTTGTTCCTGTAGAAATACTATAATAGGCAGGGCCGGCCCTAGAGTTTGCGGGGCTGAAGGCAGAAAAAGATAAGCGGGGCCCCGGGCCGTCCATAAATGACGTCACGCAATTATGAACTATTTTTCAACCACCCCCCCTTTTGTCACATGTCTCAAAAAGTAAGACCCCCCTCTAATGTGACATCACAAATCTTTTGCACCACCCCACCCCCCAAATAAAAGCCGTATTTCTGTTTGAAAATAAGAATGTTTTTAATCAATTTTTTGCTTTTTTGTCATTTAAGTAGGCTATTTTAAGTACCGGTATGCATTTAGTCAGGTCTAGATTAACAATATGGTTAACGAGGCACGGGCCTGGGGGACCAAGCATTCGGGGGCACAAGTCCTCAAGAAAAATGTTTATATTGTAGAGAACCTTGATTGTTCTTGTGTTTACTATCTCTGGTTCTTTCACTCTATTCCTTCCCACAGTACACAGTCTTTGTTACTTATTATTCAAACACTAACTCAAAGACCCATTAACAACTAAATTCTGTTTATTTCCTAACTTCTTTGCTCTATGGTTACTCTATCTACTTGTTCCTATCTCTAACACTTGTCCCTATCTCTGTGTGTGTCCGCGTGTCTGTCTGAGTGTCATTGTGTGTCCCCCTTGTCCGTCAGTGCATCCCCTCTAATACCCGTCAGTCTCGTCCCCTAATTCCCATTGTCTGAAAGTCAACTGTCAATCATCTTGTACCTCCCCTAGATAAGACGGGGGTAGGTTTGACGTAATCTATATCTGGTTACTAATCCCCCTTCCCTGGTCCGCTGCTTCGACCCATTCTCAATTGTCGTCTCCTTTCATCTAACTTTTACGGCCGAGTCCCTCGGACTGCCTGCTCAGTTCTCGTCTTCAAAGAATCGACGCGGCTTACATGCTCTTTGATTACCAATTCAAGTAAGGTAACATCTGAACGTCACATTTCGCACCTCTGGTCCTCTGGGCTCGCCCGTTAGTCCCGCGGCACCTCAAAGGACCAAACATTCTCTAGAGCCCTAATCGCCCTAAATTCCCGACAATATTATTGGTCTTTTTGGATTACTGCAAAAAAAAATATTTTTTTTAAATATGTAGAATTCGAACAAGCGATTTGATGAAATATTGCATGGATTTGAATATTGCGCTCACAGATGTATCTGGTTCAGATGTTGATCCGAAGAATTAATGCACTGAATTGATAATGATCTCCAACATTGTTTCAGATACGGTTTTGTTTTTTCTTGATGCTTTAAGTTTTATTTATGATCATGGTTTGAATACTGCTATTCAAAATGTCACTATAGCCCTTCATATAGTATTGACAATATTGATTATTGTTGTATCGGGAAAAGGAAAGAAGTTTTTCCAAGTTAAGTTAAAATTAATTTTTAAAACTATTTGAGAACAACTATGAAGGCAAGAAGACCTAAACATTCGGAAAATGATATTATTGATATATATCGAACGAGATAACGTCCAGTCTCTGGATTATTCACAATTTTTGCAGACTGCTGCCATCTAAGCACAAAAGTTTATTTTTGTTGAAGGTTAATGACAACTGCTCCAATATGTTTGTATAGATTCAGTTATTTGTGGATTAAGATGTAAATACAGGTAGCTTTAAATAAATTGTGTAATTTTATTTTTTTCTGTATTTATAAATAATTTTTCTATTACATTTATAGCCACCTAATTCACTTCGCCTAGCGCCTCCTATTCCCTAAAGCCGGCCGGCTACAATGACATGCAGAAAAAATCTAGAGGAAATTAAGTTTGCTACATACATAGCTTGTGCTGCCTATTCACTATATCTGGTAGGCAGAAGTGCCATTGTCTTGTTTACAGGCAGTAAACTTATACCATACTGTGGAACTGATCTATACTTTTTTTTAAAGATTCAACCAACCGATGGAAGATAACGAAAGGATACTTAGTGAATGAAACGCGGTAAAGATTATAGAAGTTTAGTGTTTACTAAAAGAACAGTTACAGAAGGGGCCACCAGAAGAGAAACAGAAAGCTTTGTTAAGAAGATGCAAAAATTAGAATTTGCTCTCATGCTTGTTTGGGTAGAAGTGTTTCAACATTTCCACAGGGTCAGTAAAGCTTCACAAAATGAGCTCGCGAACTTGATAACGTGTATTTTTGCCTAGCAGATCGCGTACGTAAATCTAGGAATGAATTTAAAAGATTTGAAGAAGCTGTAAAATAAATAACACCAAGTGTGGATAATAAGTCAACTTTGACTCGCAATCATAAATGAAAGTCAGTGGTCATTGATGGTGAGGTATCACTGAATGCCAGAGGCTAATTTCGTGCATCCGCTTTCTACGACATTGTTGATAAACATGAGACAGAGATGAGGAGGCGATGACAGGTATATAATGTTATAGCAGTTGTTTTGACAATGCACCATAAGTTTCTCTGCAGATGATTGTTGAGGCAGACTTATTGCGCAAAATTAATTTTGATGATATTAATCTAGAAAAAAAGAAGTATAAAATGTCAATGTATCTTCTCTCTGACTTTCTCATCTATTAAAAACAGTGTTTTGTCTATTATAAATACATATTTAATTAACGATTAATTTTAATACAGAAATACCTTATAGTAGGTTTTATAAGAGTGATAGTGATAGTACTTCAAACATATGTGTTGACAACTGTATTTCTCTTGTTATTTTTTCCCCATACTATTGTACATACCAGAGGTCACTGGAGGATCAGGGGCCGAGAGCAGATGGAGGCAACCGTATGGGTTTGTGCCTAGGGCACCAAAACAGCTAAATCCAGCCCTGCATTTAGTGTAATGCTGCATTCTATATATTATAACACGCATGAAGCCACCGAATAAATCGTACGCAATCAAATATTAAAGTGGAGAATTTGTTTTCAAAGTTGCGTGTATTGATGTGATGTCAAAGTTCTTAAACTCCCCTCATCACACATCGTCACAAAGTGTGACCTCCCTCCCTCCACTAGGCACGTGACGTCAATTATGGACAACAACAAGGTTAGTAGATATCTAAACAAAAATTTGTTATATAAAAACGTAAGGCATCAAGCAGGTGTTGTCCAGTACTTTCTTCTTCTTTTAGAAAACGTATAAAGTGCTCAATAATTACTTCAGAATATCCATGTCCTAGGCTTTTATAGTGAATTTTCAGTGACAACTATTTTTGATCACTTTTGTCTGGTGTGCAATAAAGAATTATTGAAAAGTATTTAGCTAATTTTACTATTTCTACAATAATTTTCCTTACTTTATTTCTCATCAACAAAATGAGCTCGTTTTGCAGTGATAATGAATTTAATCAGTTTGTGTTGCAAAACCGGCTCAAATTTTTTGAGATCCAAAAAGCTTCCATTTTGTGCCCGATGTAATTTATAGACTAAACTTCTAAATGCCATGCTGTGCTAAGAAATAAGGCAATAAGACGTTGAAGTACACTCTGCTTAATTTAACAGCCTTTTCACTGTTTATTAATTTTTAACTTTGCTAGTCAGCTGTGCATCTTACTATTAGCCTGTTTTCCACATCAAAATATTTCAAGGTAGCTATTATATATCCCTTCGATTTCTCATGATCAGACAGTTTCACACTGTCATCTTTTCAGTTTTCAGGCACAAATCCCGCCGTATCCCAAAGCAGACAAAGTGTTGCCAAAAAGTTCAACTTTATAATCCTGAACAAAGGGAGTTACTCTGATTTTTATAATATGTCTTTTAAAAAAAGTATTTTTGAATACCTTCCTTATCAGTTGTCAGTTAAAATTTTAAAAATATCAATGGACTCAGAAATGGTTGAGCTCTCAGAAATATACAACAACTAGGGTATCACCCATCAAATTTGATGACAGTTTTTGAAACAAATATATTTCAGCTGCAATCTATTAATTTTTTAAAATGTACATTAGAAAAAAAATTAAAATAAAATAGAACTTTCGTCTTATTTTATTTAATTTATTTCCAAATTTAACAATTTTAGGTTCGCAAAGAGTTATTATTGGTGCACTAATTTGGTGTGCTGCTTTCTAAAATTAATAACGGACGGACATACATAGCAAATTATGTAAATTGATTAGGGGTACAACGACAACAAATAACAATTTTAGAAATAAAAATCAGAACAAAATTGCAGTTTTTAACTTTTTTTCTCCGAAGTTTAATCCAGCTTAATCTTACAAATAACTTATTTTCTTAAATTTTCATGAAATGAACTGTAGCACTGACCACCATACAAGTGTACTTAGCACTAATAGCAGCTTTTGACTGTTTCTTTGGTCCTGCCACTGGGCATTTTTGCTCCAACAATGTAGTACTGGTAACACATCTTCTTTCTGCCTGGCATAGTAGACTGCATATGCTGGGGGCTGAATGGCTTTACAATACCTGAGACTCCAGGCTTATGTATAGCCCTGCTTGAGTGGGTAGCTGCTTTCATGGTTAGAAGTTGTTGAGCCAGCTTTAACCTAAATTTCAGATGACTCTGGATGAATGGCAAATTTGGGTTCACCATTTTCATTAGTATTAGTAGGTAGGAATTAAGGATTGATACCTGTATCAGATACCCAGATACCAAACAAGTATTGTCACCACTTCTTGCTTGGTCTCCCAACAGGGTTATAAGATTGATGCTGGTCTCCCAAGTCAACACTCAACATGAATGAGTTATACTCATTGACACTGTGTGGGATTTCCTATTGCACCAATCAATTTTTTGTTCCTCTTTGAAGGGATACATTCAGTGGGTTACAATTGGTGTAAATCATGTTGACCTGGCACTTGTCCGTCCACCCTTCTGTTGCATTGTGCACTCTCCTTTCTTTGTTTGGACTTTTTTGAGAGACCAGCCCTTGGGGTTTGATTGAATTGTGGCACAACAGTATGCGTCCTTTATCAAGGAAGGGTTCAGCCTTAGCCATCACATCGTAGCCCAATCCATTGCTAGAACTCACTTCCCTTTTTCCAGCATACTTTGAAGTTCAAAATGTACCCAGTCCATGCTTCAGCACAGTACCAAACTTTAACTCCCCAAGCCGTATGCTTGTCTTTCATATACTGCTTGAAGGCAAGTCTTCCCCGGAAACCTATCATGGCTTCATCAACACTAAGCTGGCATTGTGGCTTATAAAGGCTAAAGCAGTTGTGCCTTATGTTGTAGAGAAAGGGCCTCACCTTGTACAGGGGTTCATAATCATGACTGCCTTTAGTGGGCTGTTGGGAGCTGTCATTTACATGAAAATATCTGTGGATAATATCATATCAGTCTCTACTCATGACATCAGCCACTGCAGGTACCCTCCACATCTTGTCGGATGACCAATACAATCTCGAATTAGGAAGTTGATGAAGACCAAACATAATGTTTAAGTCAATGAAATTCCTGATGTCATCAACAACTACAGGAGACCATACATTTTGTCACCGAAGGCTGGTTGGCCAGTTGCTGTTGGGCATATAGATTAGTTTGAATGACAAACTCACTGAAGCTGTTATCTGTGACATAAAATTTGATATTGTCCAATGGCAGACTTTCATTAAGAATATCACAAAGGCTGCCTATATACAGAAATTTTTTCTGTAACATTTGACAGTTCATCAGATCATTCTCCCAAGCCAAATCTATCATCATTATCTAGGTCAGAATCTTTGTCAGATTGACTATACACAGGATCAACTTCATTTACATCAAGGTCTGAACCCTACTCTTTTAATAATTCTTCATTATTGTCAATTAGGGATTACAGAAATGAAACGCCATTGTAATTGTAATGTTAGAATGTGATAAAAAATTTTACACAAACACGTTTTGAAAATGAACGCATTGAAATAAAAAATTCCTTTAAAAAAAAAAATTGAAATCATGTGGATTCTCACTACAGCGAGGTTATCATTAGAAATCTCGGGAGCTATGAGATTTTTTTATAAAATTGAAAGGAAAAGTAGGGGGTGTGACCAGGCACATTTGGAGGCATCCCTACGGACCCTTATAAAGACGAATTTAGTCGCATCAGGAGCTAATGAGTTAAGGAGAGTAGGGATCTAGGAGAGTTCCTTTTGGAACACTTGAGTTTACCAAAATTGGTGTTTATTTAAAGCCATTAATTATTAGTTAACTAGCTCTCCACCTAAAAAGAAATATTGGATCCACTGATGTATGTGACCAGAAATGCCAAAGAATTTTAACAGATAAAAACATGATTTCTCATCAGGCTTTCATCAACTAAATTGTAAATTTGTATCAAAAGAAATTTCTCACACGCTTACAATTGCTTCTAAATCCTTGAATTCATCTGTTGGAAGAATTTCTTTACATGATGAGAGCTGCTGTAGGGTGAGAATGACTTTGATAAGTTTAGTCTGGGCAGAACGCCACAAGTTCTTGGTCATCACTTGCTTTCTGCCGTCTCCCTCAGGGGAGGCAATGACAGTATGCAACTCTGCTTGGGAGGAGGCACAGCATGCAACAAGAGCTTCTTTGCACAAGTAGGTCAGGGAGTCTATGCCAATGAGCTCTTCTTTGTTGTAGATCATTCCCTCAAGCAACTGAAGAGTTCTCTAAAAAGAAAGACAGAAAAACTTAATAAATTGACTGGGATCCAGGTCATTCTTTATCTAAAACTATTGAACTATATTTAATTTCCTTACATGCAAGCCCATCAAAAACTTAGCTGAAGGAAGACAGAAAAGAGACAACTACTAGATAATATTAAAAATGTTTTAATTATGAGAGTAAATATCCTTGTGTGAAATTCACATAGGTGTAGGTTGGATCAATAACACCAAAATCCTTACTAGATTCCATCCTACCTAACACGGAACTATTAAGTTGATTGAAAATGCCCCCCCCCTTTTTTTTTTGAAGTGGCATAGAGGGTTAGTGCTGAAAAGGGCAGGACAAGATTTTTTGCCACATTCCATAACAGTTAACAGAAAACACCAACACTCATTGTGGAGAGTAGAAAGAAAAAAGCCACGCAGGGGAGACCACCATCCACCTGTCCTGTCATTCGATAGGTAAATTTAGCATATCATTACGATGCTATTGCTAATCGAATACAATTTATGGATGGAATAAATCTATAGGACAATAATATCGGAAGATCATAATAGTTTCATATTTAATTAATCTATGAGGGAATTTAAAGCAGTGACAAATCTTACAATGATGACTCCAACATCCCTGCTGGCCAATTTTGACACCAGTACTTTCAACACTGCATCACAACTCAGAGAGCTGCATCTGTTCAAAAATACTGTTACATCCGATGGTGACAAATAGAGCTTTGCTGCACCCGTGGATCCCTGTCTAAGTACGCTGGCCACAAAATCAGATTCTTCTTTCCAATCTGCTTCAGGTTGCAACCTTTATGGGAGTTGGGAAACAGAACAAACAAAAAAATGTGACAAAATCATTGAATTTTTTGAGGGTTAAATAATTTTCAGATGATTCATTGACTTAATGGCAAGTAAGCAAATAGGAACCACAAATAAGAAACTTAAATTAGTACATGCATAGCATACATGCATAGTAGTAGTAGTCTATAGTTTTCATCATTGAAAACATTGCACCGAACTTTTCAAACTAAGCAACGTTGACAATGTTGCATTCATTGGTCCATAAGAGATGTCCCCTATATTACTTATTAGGGGATAAAGCTCTTTTTCTTTGGACCACCACCTTACATTGCCTCCCCCACTCTCCCAAGTTGTTACTCTTTGCAGCCAGAAAAATAATTGACAAATATGACTTGAAATTTAAAAAAACAACTTTTCTAGATTTTTTCTTTTAGTTTAACCTGGCAAGATTTCCATGATTAAATGGGATGAGAAACCTATTGCTTTAGCTCTCTTAGCGGTCCATTTAATTCAAGTACCAATAGCTGTCAAATTTTACAGAAAAAAATGGTGTAAACCTCATAGCTGGGTCCAACAAACTGTCTGTTTCCATGCTCATCTGCTTTGAACTATTATCAATGACCTTGAAATCATCCCCACAATCGGTGTCATCATCATCGTCATCCCCCCAGCCGCCTCCAGCTTTTCCAGGTTCATGTTTTTTAACTATAGAAATAAATTAAATTACAAATGAAAATAAATAAGTATAAGGAAATTCAGTACATTTAATTTTTAAAAAATGAGAGGTCTACATCAGACGGTACATTGAAGTAAGAAAAGATATTACTGAAGGGAGTGACTATAAAATTGTTCTAGAGAAGAGAAAAATAAACAGCTTGTAGGTTTCAAAAATTAAAAAACAAAACCATGGATGGACTTGACACCACAACACTAACTAATAGCTCTAAATATACAGCTTGTAGTTTTAAACATTGAAAAAAAAAAAAACAGAGATGGATGCATTCGATACCACAACCCTGACCTACCAGCTCTGAATGTGCTTTTTGTGATCATTGAAGCTGTGTTTTCTTCTGGGGAGAAAAGGTGACTGGCTCCTCCTTGTCCACAAACAACCACAGGGGGCTGATAGTTGCTGACCGAACTGCCAAGGTCCAGCTTAGCCAGAAGAGCTGCTTGGCGGTCAGCTGCTGTTTCTGAGATCTTGGCACCAAATTTTTCAATGCCATCAAGAATGGTTTCCCCAATACCTTCTGAATAAAGATTTTGGACAAAGTATTCTAAAAACGGATAATAATTATACTAATGAGAAATTTCTGAGAGATAATAAAATAACTTACATATTCATTGGTTTATTTACTTATTAGAACATTTAGATTTTTTTTTCTTTACTACTTTAGATTGGCTTTATTTTTTTTTTCATTAAAAAAAATTATTAGTTATAACAGAAAATAATAATAACTTTAGAAACAATAGCCTAGTTATACACAAAATAAAAGGAGATTTGAAATATAGCACAAAGTTAAGTTAGCTCAAAACTACAGTTTGCTTATGGAACATGGGAATTCTTTAATGTTATAGAATTTCACACTAACCAGCAACAACCATAACTATTGTAAAAAAGTTAATACTTTTGTTGGCTAGTGAAAGTAGGCTATTGGTTTTAAAATGTTGTCAGTTCCATGAAAATCGCCATTAAAAAAAAAATAAAACTTACTTGGCTGATTACTTGGAGTGTTACCAAATCCTTGAATCGCTCCCCCTGTTCTGACTGGACCAAGTCCACCTTAATTATTTAAAGATATCTTTAAACTTTAATTATTACACCAAAGTTTTTGTTCACTCAAGCTAAACAAAAATTATATTACATGTATTTTAAAAACAAAAATTATTAAATATGTTTCAATTTACCTTAATTAAACATGTATACACTTAATTATTTTCCCTTTTAAGGCCCATTGAGAAATGTACAAAAGCTGATTTCAAATGGTGATTTTTACTACAAAAAATATGTACCATATTTAAATTCAGCTGGTCTATCTGGCCCTTGGACATCTGAAGGAGACTTGGGACTTACATATTGCTGACTGTATAATGTTTCACAAACTTCCTTTGATCAGAATAATGAATTGATCAAATTTAAATATGTTTTATTAAATGTAAAAAAATCACATTTCAGTTTAAAAACAATATTTAGCTGTAAACTTTATTTATATGAAGTTAAATCTAAATCCTTGATTTAAATAGCATATCCAATTTGTAAAAAGATTTTTTTTATTTACAATTTACACAGTTAAGCACAATTAGAAATGTAATTCGTTTACTTAAATATGGCTACATATAAAAATAAATCTATCATAGTTTTGTACTTGCAACATACCATTGCTAATTTTCTAATGGATATGTATGGAGCATTACCATGCATCGGATGAGGGGGTCCTCCATACTCTGAAAATTATTACATACATGTATATACATTACAAGTGATATAATTTACATGTAATTTTTACTTTTTTTTTACCTTTCCCAACAAACATCTATGTTAATTTATTTTTCACCATTTGTTTCTGTGCCATCTCTTAATTCACTAACAGTTCAGTTTACCCTCAACTTTCAGGCAGTGGGATGTTATTTTATTGTTATCATTATATTTTATCTTTGCCTCTGTGGTATTTTGTTATGCATGTTTTTATTCTTTATCTCTAATTGTTCAACTAAATTGCCCAAACTTGGACTAGAGCCCTGTTCTTCTAAAACCCAAGACAGATAGTTAAAATGATTTCCACTGTAAGGTATATGATAATTCTGAATAAATATTTAATGTTATGTGATGTACAGTATTTGACTTAACTATAACATTTGATGCTTTTAGTTTCACACTGCTATAATTATAAACCAAAATGGGATGAAATAGACATTTCAAAAAAGTTATTGAAAGCCTGAAAAAGGACACCACAAAACAACAAATGTATCAGCAAATAGCCTTTCTCAGTGAACAAAAATAAAAACAATAGGGTGTGATTATATTGAAATAAAACATATCTGCAATGTATAGTCCAAAAGACATCAACCAAAAGGGAAGACACAAGCAAGACAGATGTTATAAAGATGAGAGGAATAATTGTCAAAGTTTCATATTCCACCAATTATGTCTAATTCATTTTCTCAAATATTACTTGTGTATTCTTTAACTGCATCTGAATGTCTTCTGAGACCAGTCTGGAAATCCTTACTACCTTCATCCAATAAGTGTTTCATCAGTTTTAAGACCTAATTAAAGAATAAAAATATAAGAATTACATAACATTGCAAATTTCATACTGACATTGGCTTTTGGTTCACACACTTTTGATGGTATATGGCTGATTCTGAATCTTCTAAATGAGACAAACCATCATTTACACTATGCAACTCTACATAATAATTGACACATGTTTTCCATAGCTACCTCCCATGATTTTCCAATGACAGACACTTGGTGACAAAGAACAATCAAAGTATATCACACCATGGCCAAAATGCCCAATACTTTGTTTCAGTTTATATAAAAACAGATTTTAAATGAACTATACATGAAGACTGCATTTAAGCTTTGTGAAGGGAAAATGGAAAATTTTAACAGAAAGCATGAAATGAAAAGACCAAGACATAATTTTTTTATATTTTTTGCAACTTAAAGCCTTCATCAGCAAGCAAAACAAGAAAAAACAAAGTGGAAATTACTTAAAGCCTAATTGTAAAACATTATTTTTGTACTACCCTCTACTTTTATTTCAAGCTTCCATATAAATTATTCTACTATTTCATTTTAGGACATCAAATTAGTTGTTATGAAAATAATACTGTTTTTTGAGATAGATTATTCATGGACTCCAGTTTCATATATAACTGAATATTAAAATTGATCTCAGTTTTTTATGAAGCTGTATATTATTCAATGCTTTTCACAGATAACCAATTGCGGTGGTCCGAACCATAGAGACTCGTATGCTTTGCGGGGTGGCACGAAGTTGTAGCGAGTTGAAGTAGGGAAAATTCCACCCCTCCTTCGGGAGGTCAACTTAGTGGCAGGCATTTTCTACTTAGTGTCTTGGATTCCCAGGCGATCACTTCAGAAGCGACCGCTCCGGGGGGGCTTCTCAGCTTTTATGTCCCCTAGGAGGCAGAGAGCTGGGGGGGGGGGGTTTTCCGGGAAGTCCCATGAAGAGCGCAGGCTTGGGACTGCTGATTTTCTTCCATATGTAGGATCACAGATAACCAAAGTTTGAAAAGAATTTGGAAATATAAGCTTTTAAATAATTTTTTATCCAATTTTTTTTTACATACAGATAATAAAAGGATAACATGTAACAAGTCATCATCAAAATTCTATGAAAAGATAAGTGGATAACTTACAGAAGCCCTAATTGCATTTTATTTTTCCAGTGATGTAAACATTTTAAGCTTCCCAGTTGTTATTTATTTTAGTTTCCAAATGTTGTTGTGTAATTATGAGTAAGCCATACATTGCAATAATCATACATTCCTATAAATTCATATTTTTAAACAAAATTACCACATAAAAGAAAAAAAATCAACCTACTTTAAACTTAACATGGCATGACTTGTTTTTAAGACGATCAACAAGGAGCTCGATGAGGCTATCATTGTAACCTATGGGGTCAAAGGTAATATCTGTAAAAAAAAAATTAAATAAAGGTTCATTGGTGTTACAGCTTATATTGGGGCCCTGGATCGTTTCAACATTTTTTTCTGTTCAGATTGATCCTATGTACCTTCCATTAGTTTTAGTTCACTAAAGAAATATTCATTTAGTCTTACTACCACTCATTTTTTAAAATATAGTCAGACCACAAAATAATGGTATAAATAAATGAAATTTACAAAAAAAACAGATCATGCTAGGCAGAGTCAAGTTGATGTAAGTCTTTACAATCTTTTGGCATTTTTAAAAATTAGTATGAAGATAGATGATAATGTCTTCCAAAAAATATCTTTAAACCTTTATAGTTAGCTGTGTTTATTGAATTATGAAGGATATTTATTTCTTTAATTCTCTTTGCAGTCTTTGGAACAAAAAAAAATGTTTATTTCAAAATTATTTAATACCACATTTCATTTCATTCAGAAGTCACATAAAGCCTGTAGCTATATCATGTTATTAATATTTTTGTTAGATATTGTAAAGACCTTTGCTTGTTTCTTTCAATAACTTACATTTAAAAACTTAATCGATCTCTGATTCACATTTCATAATTAAAATTTTGTTTATTAATAATACACTCAATAACAAACCGATTAAATCTTTGTACATGTAACCTGGAGTTTGATTCTCATCATCAGAAGTAGCTTTAAGAATAAGATTTACCTGGGTGAAAAAAAGATTTTTAGAAAGCATGTTAATTAGGGCTGAAAAATTTTAACGATTAATTAATCAATTAATCGTTAACAATTTTAACTATTAATATTTCTTTTAACAATTAATTGACCCATCACTTACAAATGTATTGGAATTCAAAAAGTTTAAAAAATTGAAGCCGATAAATTAAAAAAATTTCCTGACGATTAGACAAACATTTTGGTTTTAAACTATTGACTGGCGGGAATTTCCAAAACGCTTATAAAGTTTATTGAATACATTGTGAGAAATTGTTTGTCTACCATTGTTCTAATTTTTCGCTTACTTATCAAACCAAATGGAAAGCGTTTTAAGCTAATGGAGTCTAACTCAGACAAAGAAATTGACGACAGCTGTTCTGGTAAATTACTGCGTTACGAAATGGAGATGAAAGTTCCTGAATTCTTTGAACCTCTACAATGGTGGATACTTAATGAACTCCAATATCCGAAATTGTCATTCCTTGCAAAGACCATTTTGTGCATACTAGCTACCTAAGTCTAAGATTGTTCAGCTTGGCTGGTTATATTGCAATAAGACCCTCTCATCACTTTAACCAAATAATGTCAACTCACTTTTCTTTTTGTGTAGTTGATTAAAAGATGACATATTAATGAGATATTCCAGTGTTATTTTGATTTTCAACAAGCACGTTTAATAAATGTTACTTATGAGACCATACATTTTATATTTTGACTTTAATCAAAATTAACTATTAGTTAATCGTTAATTTTTCAAAAGTTAACTATTAAATTTAAATTAATTGTTAACATCCCTAATTTTAATATGTTTTAATAAATTTTTTAAAAACTATTGACTATTGATAGAAATATAATAATTTTAAGAAAGCTAACCATCTCTCTTTAGTTTTAAATTTTTGGAAACTGTTTTAAATTTCAGAGCAAAAAACTGCAGGTATTTAAGTTAGGTAAGGTATGGTATGTCTTTGCAGACAGTGGGAGCCTATACATGAATACCTGCCATCTAGGGTACCCGCTCTTATATGTTACAGACACTCCTTCTGTACAGAAGATTATTGAGTCCTACGTTTATCTATGGTTGAAATAAATCTGGTTTGGATCCCCAGCCGGGGTGCTTTGGATATTAATTGAAATGATATATCATTTACATAGCCCATTTAGGATCTGACTTCAGCTTCTTTTGTGATGCTGTATTTTTAGCTACTTTTGAAATTAAAAAAAAAATTTTTTAATTAAATGTCACAAAAACTAAATGAATGTCAGCAAAATCCAGGAGCAAGTCTTTGTTCCCACTTGATAATTCTCCAGATGCCCAAGTTTGGCCAGGTAAAGCACCTTTACAAACTACATGCCCTTATTCTTAAGCCAGTGTCCTAGGAAAGATATCTCAGTGTTAACATTCAAAGATAGGTTTGTTGGAATGGGAATGTGTAGGTAGGAAAAAATGCCCCAGGGTTCCTAAGGCCTAATCTCAGGATCTGCAATCTAATGTAAAAGAAAGAGGCCATAAAATGTTAATTGGATGCGGTTTTATATTATGTGTCTATACTCTGGGACTCATTTATACAGGAGAAAATTTACAGGTTTGTAGTAGTCTAGTAGTCCAGCAACGGATAGGTCACTTAGTGATGGTAGCATGCTTGAAACACTGGGCTGGTCACCATTTGAAAGAACAGAGACATTCAGTGTTATTCAAGATAAAATTTGTGATGGTTCCAGCATAAAAGAGAAACTGAACCATTTTCCCTTTTAACAGTTGAGGGGCAATGACAGAAAGTTCCAGATCATAACAACAAAAACACAGTACAGGAGCAGTTTATTTCTGCCAAGGACAAGCTTTCAAAAGGAATAGTTGAGGCAACCAAATTTAAAATGTCTGTGTCTTTTGCACTCCAACCCCAAGTTTCTGATACTCTCAATCCCTAGCCCTTGCTAGCCAGAAAAATCACAAAACAGCTCAACATACATAAGATGCAAAATATCAAAACATTGTAATGCAATGAGGTGGAAGACAAGTGCCCACTGGAACCACACAAATAGTTTGAAAATAGGTCATGCCTGTTTCACATTGATAAGGATTTTTCGTACTATGACTCTCATTATTCTTTGTTTGGATTTCTGGGTAACAGTATGATCCATATTAGGAATGCAATACAGTGTGCTGATACATTTTTTAAATAATTTGGATGAAAATGGCATAAACATCAGTAATAATGACACCTCTTGAAAGTAAAAGTTCAGCTATTCTGTGATATACTGTTGCACTATGATTTCCAAACAAAAATTAACCAGTGTGACATCAAAAAGTTCCAAAAACTCAACAGCTACATCTTACCTTATCTATACAGACGCTCCTTCTATGAAGAAGATAATTGCGTCCACAGACCATGACGGATGATCTATTGGTATGTGATGCAGTGTTCACCAGCCACGCTATAAGAGTTTCACGCATTACCCAGCCGCCTAACTAGTGTTAGGTACCATTTGGAGCTAGGTGACTCAGGGACGCCCTAGGCACCAGAAACAAATCCTTGCCTTTATAAGGATTTGAACCCGTGACCATCAGTATGCCAGTCGAGCGCTGCCACTCTACCACCGTGTCCCACATCAGTAATGGCAATAATAATATTTTGGATTGAAGTAATAAGTTAGTAAACCTTAACAGAAAAAGATTTGTGCAATGCACTCTCAATGGGGAAAAAGGGGTTTTGGTTTACTATGGTGTTAAAAGTCATTTCCATGAGTGCCCGTCAGGTGATCTAGCATTTTAGATTAAAGTTATGGTGATCTTGACAATTAGGGGCCGTCCATAAATGATGTCAGGCGATTTCAGTCGAGTTTTTACCCCTCCTCCCCCTCATCACACTTTGTCCAATATGACGTCACTAAGCTGTGGACCTCCCCCCCAAGTGGTATTTTCTATTTGAAAATGAGCATATTTTGAAAAAAACTTTTTTGTCATTTTAGTATGTATTATGTATGTAGTGTAAGGTTGCACTGTACTGTAACATCATAACAAGTGTGAATCAGTGTTAAACGTCTTAACTTAAAATACATAGTAAGAAATCAAATATTTAAGTGGAAATTTGATTTAAAAAGGCATGTTTTGACGTCACGTCAAAATTCTTCAATTCACCCCCTCCCCCTTGCCACAAATGTGGGGACCCCATCCCGTCTAGGTGTGTAACGACATTTATGGACAGTGCCTTAACTTACAGCGGTCATTGCAATTTTATATCAGTAATCTTGTACATTATTTTGTGGGGGGACGCTAAGACTCTACCCATAAAAAGCTTTCAGTGTTGTCATGATTTTGCATAAGTATTATTTTGACAATTATAATATAATATAACTTTGTAATGGCCATAATCGGAAGGACCACTGAAGAGCAGGCATATAGACACATGTTGACCGGGATTGTAAACTCAAGGAGAGGCATGAGGGCGTTCTCGGGAGTAAATAATGATACTGGCAGGAAGTATATCGGATATCAGGATAATTTCTCCTTCGCCACTATATACTCATGAAGTATTCATTTTTTAGGAGAGTTTATGACTATGTTTCCGTCATTGAGAACAACGGAGAGCACATCGCCTAAGTTATCCCAATGTTGAGAAACAAAGTTTACAGCATATTGTGAAGTTTAAGAGCAACAGTTTCGTCAATATTTTTCCAGAAATATGCGACCGATAGAAAGAGTTACCTGATGCAAGAATTGGTATAACATTGAATGAGGTGTCGTTTACATGAAATACGTTCAAAGCGGTAGCCATGTTCGAAAAAAAAGAGGAAAAAGACATGGGCACAAATTGCAGGATGAAGAAAGCAGAACTGATAGTAACAAACTTTCACCTGATGCGACATTAGAATTACACTTAAATGAATTAAGTGAAATACATTCAAAGTGATGGTCATGTTCACAAAGAAAGAGGTAAAAGAACAGGCAAAATCATAAACATTTTTAAAAATTAAAAAATAAAGTCATAGCTGGGGTTAGAACCTAGGACCTTACTCGTGTTAGGCGGATGTAATAACCACTACACTACAAAATGCATGTTATTAAGTGAAGGAACAACAATACCGAAATCAAGAAGCATTTTTGGTCTTGATGACCCCTCCCCTTGCCACCACCTTTGATCGGTGGTCGATTTCAGCGAGAATCATATGATATGCTTGTTTAGGTTAAATATGTATAATTCTATTATACACTAGCAATTTACCCGCGCTTTGCAGCGGTAAATTAGTATTTCAGTTAGCCTTGAGAGGGTACCCAACAATTTCCAAATGTATCATGTTTTTACCACACAGTAAATTGGAGAATTAGTGATGAGTCTGTATTTTTATATAGCTCATGTAAGAAAAAAAAAAGTTTTTGAGTGTGAATTTCAAAATTCTTTTATGCTAATTTTCGTTGTGAAAGGGTACTTAACTCTTAAAGTCGCAAAGCATTGTAATGCGTCTCAGCCCGCTATCCTTAAAGCGCCCTAAAGCGTCCCTAGATAACACTCTCGTTAGAAATGAGATCTCGGAAAGTAAAACTCTTCTATGCTTGAAAAAAGATGTATTCGACTTCCCTCAATGGTGGCCGTTGCCCGCGATAGTATTATCACTCGATTCGCAATGTTTTTTGGTAGTTTTAACGTTTTTTTTTCAAAGATACGTTTTTGCTATACTTTATTACTAAAATAATAGTACTAAACTAAAGGTAAATATTGTTTTAAACTCAGTATGGTCTTTTGGATGCGTAAAATAACCATTCTTAGCCCAAAAAATGAAGTCAGTATGACAATATTATTATAAATGGATTTTACGCAAATTTTTTTAATTTCATAACCAGTTGATCGTAATACGGGAAATCCTTACGGGAATGAGGCGGAAGTTTATTGAAAACCCTTATGGGACTTTAAGAGTTAACAACTTCCCAAAGTTTCATGCTCTTACCTAAGCAGAAAACTGGAGAATTAGTGATGAGTCAGTTTTTAATATAAGAAAAACTATATTTGGGCCCTAGGCCCCCCATGAGAGGAAATATTAACATTCTTTTTTGCCACCTTTCGTCGGGAGCGTGTACTAAAAAAATTGCCATAGTTTCATGCTTCTACCTATACGGGAAATAGAAGAATTAGTGATTTTCAATTTTTATATATCTCATATATAAGAAAAAATAGTTTTTGGGGCCCTGGCCCCCATGAGTGTGAATTTTTAAATTCTTTTACACTTATTTTTGTTGTGAGAGGGTACTTAACAACATCCCAAAGTTTCATGTTCCTACCTACATGGAAAATTGGAGAATTTGTTATTGATGAGTCAGTTTTTAATACTTATAATATAAGAAAAACTATATTTGGGTTCCGGCCTCCCATGAGAGGGAATTTTAACATTCTTTTTTGCCAATTTTCACATAGTATATAGATAGTAGATATAGTAGAAAGTTTATCTTATGAAGTAAAATAATTAGTAAGTAAAAACTTGGTAAACACGAAGATAGCTGACCGCGACGCCATTACCGGCGGCCATCTAGTTGCTATGGCACGTGACTTTTAAAAAAGGCATAGTATAATCATTTTTATATTTTTTAAACATATGAGGGGAGGGAGGGCCCTGGCGAGGGAGGGCCCTACCCTCAACCCCTCCCCCGTTGTTTATTGTTTTTTTATTTTCAGAATATATGAGGGGAGGGAGGGCTCTCCCCTGTAATTTTTAAAATTAATTTTTAATTAAATTCACTAGTTTCCCCCGCAAGGGGAGGTAATAAATAAATAAGAAAACAAACAAGATTCAAGGGAAGCAACTATCCTTCATAGCAAACGGGAGAGTCGGGTTATGACATCACGGTCAGAGTACTTTGCTTTAGCCAAAAACTTTAACTTACTTTGTTGACAAAAGATAAGTGTCGAGTTGTTGAAGACATGCTCATTTTTAATTTTTTTGCAATAGCTGAATGAAGTGGGTTTACTTAATTTACTTATACTAATTATTAATACTACGGTAGGGATGGAGACAGACGTCCGGAGGCATCTCGGTTGTAATCTGAAGTTTATTAATTATTTTTTTAGTCCTGTTGATTTTGCTTCACTTCCTGTTTCAAAGTTATAGTTCTAATATTTTTGAAAATGTACCCCACTATTGTTAAATATTATTAAAAATAAACTATATGAACTGTTTTAACTGATTATAATAAATATAATGACTGGGAGGGCACGAGCAGCCCAGGAAATTGTCCCAACTGTACAGCTGATGACACCCCATGAGGTAGCCTCAGAAGTTTGAAATTTGTTAAGCTTAATTCCAAATATTAAATATACACTTAAATATTTAGAAAACACAATAAACAAACATAATCGAGGTTAGAGGTCACACACAATTTTATTTTGTCGGAACTTTCAATTTTAGAGTCACTGTAAAGTGTTATATTATAGTTATATCTTAAATATTTATATAGTGTAAAGCCCAATAAGCACAACTACAGAAATATTTAAGTAAAAATGTAGCCTTGGGGTACATTCTAAAAAAATTGAGAACTGCAACATTGAAACAGGAATTAGTACATACCAAACTTCAGATTACAACCGAGATGCCTCCGGACGTCTGTCTCCATCCCTACCAATACTACTAATTTCTAATAATTTGATTCAATAATCATAATCATAAATTAATTAATGATACTGATGGATCATTAGTTAATTTAACTTTATAATTGATAAAATGTGTAATAGTAATGTGAATGTCTTTATTGCAAAATCACAAACTCTCTTTTCTAACACTTTTCTTGTTTTAAGAAATATAGGTAAAACAGTTGTTTTTTTTTTTTAACTAATAAAAAAACTGACAAACTCTCTTTTCTAACACTTTTCTTGTTTTAAGAAATATAGGTAAAACAGTTGTTTTTTTTTTAACTAATAAAAAAACTGACAATGACAATCTGAATATATTCAATAAGTTGAATAAGAAATGAGTTCCTTAATGTTTGTTTTTTCTCCTTACTTCAAGTTTTCGAGTAGAGTAGTTTCCCTTACAAAAAGAATATCCGCACGATTTTGGTCATGAGAATATCACTGATCATTATTCGCACGACTCGTCGGCGCATGCCTTTTCTAGTGGCTGGTCGCGTGAAAAAAAAACGGTGTGATTATTCTAACAGATATGGGAATAATTTTAGCGTTATACACACAGTGACACATGCGCATTGTTGTTTTATTAGTTAGTTATAGTTAAAAATTTAAAGAATCATTTGTCATCTTATCTTATCTTACATGTTACAGAAGATTATTGCGTCCTACGTATTTCTATGGTTTGTGTTTAATCCTGCATTCTTACTAGACTAGAGTTTTAAATGATGATAAAGTGTTGGCTTTCCTGGTTTCTTCAGGCAACCCATTCCACTGCAGAATACCGGACGGAAATAGAGAAAACGTGTATGTGTTTGTTCTTGCATATTAAATAAGAAAGATGTTTTCATCTATATGTCTATCTGAGGGTTGTGTTAAGTTATCTTTGTGTTGTATTTCTAAATTAGAATTAATTCCCTTAATATGTATAATTACTAATTTACTCTTGGTTCTTCTATCCTCTAGTGTTTCAAGGTTTAATGATTTACTAATGGTGTTACTCTTGTCAGTTTTGAATATTCTCCAGTAATGAATATGGCAGCTCTTTTTTTGGATTTGTTCTAACTTATCAATATTTTCTTTGGTAGATGGGTCCCATGCAGACATGGGCGTCGCTATGAATTTTTCCAGGGGGGGGGGGGCAAAAAAATCACGTTTTTTAATTTCCACTAATGACGTCACGCGCCTATGAAGAGGGGGGGGGTCCCCAACTTTTTGACGAGGGGAGGGGAGTTTAAGAATTGTGACGTCACGTCAAAACACGCTACTATAAGCCAAAGTTCCACTTTAATATTCGATTTCTTACCATCTATTTTATTACGTTTTGCCCGGATTACCGCGTGTTACGATATCAGATTGTAGCCTGTATCCTTATACTAAATACATCCTAAAGTAGCAATAAAGTGTTTTGAAACATGCTCATTTTCAAATAGACCATACCACTTTAAGGTGGGGTGTCACAGCTTTTTAGTCATATTGTGGTGTGACAATATTGTCTAAGTTTTTGTAACGAAGTGTGACTAGGGGGAGGGGTGGGTTAATAATCGGCCAAAATTACGTGACGTCAATTATGGACTGCCCCTAACTGACAATTACATACAGGTTTAATTTTCAATTAAATTTTAGTTTAAGTGTAACATAAGTGCCGCAAAAAGTCTTAGAGATTAATAAGACTCACAAAGTAACGCTGTAATATCTAAAATAAAACATATATTACAACATTTAATAAATCAAAAACGTAAGTTCTCATAAGAAAATTAAATTTTGCAGTGAAATAATATACGTGTAGAAACTGCAGGATTGCCAAAGATGGATAGAAAATTATTTACAGGCTTTTAAAAAAACAACAACCAAAAGTAGTGAAATCGCGGGATTCCGAAATGCCGTTATTAGAAGATTTTGGGTCGTCTGCAGCATCTGACTTATCATTGGCATTGAGGACATCAGTACAAGTCAACAGCCAGACACAGCTGAGGCTACTTTTCTAATTTGATTATCGCTGACACTTATTCATTTTCTAAATTAGATATTGGAATGTAAGTCTGGAACCATGACCTTTCAAATGAGTAGAAATTGCAGCTGATTCGTGTTTATAATCGCAAATGTTAAAAGGTGCCTTTTTTAATTATTGTGTGTAGTTTCCGCAAAAAGTAAATCGAGGTATTCAATGGCATTTGTCATCAAACCATGAAAAAAATATAAAGATTTTAACGAAGATCAAGCTAGCCACATGCAAAGCACATGACACAAAGGCTATCATGAAGATGCAACTGCAATCAATTTTGTTGCATTATTGAAAGCCAAAGCAGTTTCTATTGATGAGGAGTTAGACTCATCATTTAGACATTTTAGAAGACAAATTCAAGAAAATCGCTACAATCTGTGTCCCAGCACTTCTACAATCATATTTTGCGGCATGCATGATTTAGTACTTCGTGTAAAAGAATTAAATTCTGGTAATTTTTATGACCCATTAAAGTTTCGTGCAATCTAAAGATGAAGTTCTTGGTCATCATTTTTCAAGTGTTTCTTGTAGTGTCAAGTATATATCGGCAACGGCACGGGTTCAAAATAGCGGCTGTCAAAATAGCGACCGTCATAATAGTGACTTCAAAATAGCGACTGTATTAAAACAGCGACCGTCATAATAGCGACTGCATCATAACAGCGACTGTAACAAAATAGCGACTTTTTTTTTTTTTTTGCTTGTAATAATGTTTGAAAAACTTACTGTACCTAGCCTACAATGGATTTTAAAAAATCAAGAAAAGGATGACATGATAAGCCATGTAGGATTTTTGTAGAGAAGGGGCAATAAAAAATTAAATACAATCAACTGGAGGTGTGTTTAAATAAGGGGCCGTCAATAAATGACGTCACGCACCTGGGGGGAGGGGGGTTGAAGAAATGTGACGTGCACCGAAAGGGTAACTTTAAATAAAACTTCCACTGAAACATTTGGTCACTTAAAATTTATTTAATGATTTTTTTTTTATTCAGTGCTTCTCAAAGTGCCAGTCGATAGGCCATCAGACGCCGGTTGGCGTAAGTTATCAAGACATGAAAATTAAATATAATTATAATTCTTATGTTTGAGAACCCACAAGAGAGCATACGAAATTGTTACCCTGCGTCGTTTGAGGTTGTCATCAAAGCATTTGTGATGTAACCGCAGCTTCGTTTGGTTTTGGTTCACTCGCAGCAGGAGTCTGCGAACTTTTTTTTTTTGGTCGGTTATCCTCCACCCACCCACCCACCCCCCGAAAATGGTGAGTTTTACCAACAGGACACGTGTCTAAAAAAAGATCTGAATAGGATTATAAGTAGATATTTTAAGTCAAAACGACATGGAATATCCATTTTGGGTGGGGGTGGGGGGAATCTATTTGATGCAATAATAAAAGTTTTAAGTTTGATATATTTTTCGATTGCTTTTTGGTCAAACGCGTCTAGCCTTCTAAATATAATGTGTCAATTTAAAATTAGTCAAAAGTACTCATTAACTTTATTGAATGCATCAAATTCTTGACATCGCTATTCGAGAGGAGCACAAAACAACTTTCTTCTGAACTCAGTTTTTAAGGCATTAATTTTAAATATGACAGAAATGATACTTGATACAGTCATATTAGGATTATTGTCACTCGTGTTAATATAAATGAAAGTAAAGTGGATTTAGGTGTATTCGTATAGTACGTAAATAAGAAATCTATATAGATGACAAATTTAACACATGCGTGTCCTGGAAGGAACCGGTTCAATAGTGGGCATATTTTCCAAGCGTAAACGTACACATGACGTATTCGAATATATTTAGTGGAGTGGAGTGGATGTTACATGTCCCAAATGAGTAGGCTATGCATTACCCCCAAGAATTCCCTTTTGACCCCAGATGAGGTAATTTACCCCTGTTCGCCGACCTCTTTCTTACGATATGCCCGTCAGTCAATTAAGCGATTTTTAAAAAAATACATTTTAAAAATATTATTTTTAAATAACGGTTTTTTTTTAATAAACAAAGAAGTTAACAGTAATGATTTACAGTCAGTTTTTAATTTGTATGCATTTTTTAAAAATCTAATGTAAGGATTTTTGAAGGCCGGTTTAACGTTTTTTTTTAAAACGGACCGGTCCAATAGGATACCTCAATATTAAAATAATAAAAGTTTATGTTAACATTACTGTTAACCCAAAAGTAGCGGATTCTAGCAAATTTTCTATGCCAACAATGATTCAGCATTACCCCCAAGAGTTCCCTTTTTACCCCAAATGGAATCATTTATCGCTGTTTACCGACCCCTTGGTTAAACAGACCGATAGCGGTAGCCATGTATTTTTCATTAGTTTATAAATTCCACAAGAGAATCCAACAATTTAAACACGCCTTGTCCATTGGTGACATTATATTTTCAACTGTTGTGTGGCGTAGCCTACGTGAAATCTTGAAGAAAAAAGAATTGAAAGAAAAAAAAAAACAAACTTGTGAGCTTCGGAGTAAAAAGTTATGGTAATATTGGATATTTTAATAATGTCATAGTATTTTTTCAGTCCTCCACTTGCAAGAATTACTGTTTTTTGCGACGCACAAGATGACACCCTACTTTCCTGCACAAATGTGGGGTTTGTACATACAGTATTGGCCATTTTCCTCTTCCAACGCATACCTAATAATTTTTTAGAAAACATGAGATGTGATATAAATGTGATAATTTTAGATCAAATGCCTTTGAAGTTCATATACTCAGCAGGGAAAACTGTCATAAGAATATCGAAATCAATTTGAGGAATTGTCTTGTTCTAAATATTCTAGGTCTGTCAACAATGCAATGATCCTTTTAATATCAATAGTCACATTCGCGAGCTTAATCGCGAAGGTTAATCACATCAAATGGTTTTTGACATTACCGCTGCATTGTTCGTTAGCTGTATTGCTATGCCTTGGCAACTAAACATATTTTTAAAAAATGTAATATATAAAACAAGCCGAATTCATACTTAATTAATCTTATAGGGCTTTAAGCTGCGTAGGGGCTCATTTTGGTATCAAATCAGTACAGAGAAAATCATGTCAAAATTCGGGAAAAGAATGCAATGGTACCTGGCGAAATGGAAAAATTCTTGCCGGTCGCCTGATACGAAAAAGTTTGAGAATCAATGGCTTACAATTTATTTAATGTCTTTTAAATAGCTTCAAGCGTGTTACAAAATTACAATGTAGACCTACTCTAAATAAGATACTTAAATGACAAAAAAAGTGATTAGAATCATACTTATTTTCAAATGGAAAATTAAGTGTTTGTTTTTTTAGGGGGGGGGGTCAACGTTTTGTGACGTATTTTTGGAGGGGTGGTCTACGATTTTGTGACGACGCGTGACGTAGGGGGGGGGGTAAAAAATCGGCCAAAATCGCGTGACGTCATTTATGGACGGCCCCTAAGTGTTGGTGTTTTAAAGAGTGTATACACATTTTCGGGACGCATTAATTTTTTTTTTTTTTTTTTTAGAAAATTAAAACTATAACTGCTATTACTTCAGTCAAATATATTTTGCAGAAAGCTATATAGAGATTAGCTAACGTTGATGCAATCGGTTAATTGAGGGGGATTGCGGTGGTAGGGGCAGAGGTGGCTTGTGGCTGCTTGTTTAAGCTACAGACAGTTCGACTACAGGAAATGTTGATCCTCGGATGTTTCGACCCTCGTAAAATTGTTTTTTTTTCCTTCTAATTTAATATATATATATTAATATTATTATCTATTTAAAACGGAATGAAATATTTATTTTCAATGTTTAATTATTTACCACTAAAAAGTATATACACTGAATTTTTTTTAGAACCACTGTGTTAGGTGAACAGTTGGACAAGAATAGCTTTGCCCCCCCCCCCTTGTATACGCCCATGCATACAGAAGATGCATATTCTAGTATAGGTTTCACCAGGGTGAGGTAGCATTTTAGTTTTATATCTTTGTTACATTTGTAAAAGTTTATTTTTATAAAGCCTAAGGTTTTTTTTATATTTTTTAATAACTTCATTGACATCGGATTCCAAGATAGTTTCTCATTTATTATGACTCCTTATTACCATCGCTGGGTGTTACTAAACAACTACAGAAGGCTTTATACTTTTACCTACACAGGAAATGGGAGAAGAATTAATGTTCAGTTTTCAATAGCTCATTTAATAGAAAAACTACATTGGGGCCTCCTGGCATGCAGAAAGTGATTCGTCTGTTACCATCGAAGAAGTGTACTCAACAACTTCCCAAAGTTCAAAGTTCTACATACTCGGTACAAACGACAAATGGTGATTTTCAATTTTTACAGATAAAGAGAAATAGTTTTTGGGCCCCCAGCCCAACATAATTTGGAATTTTAAATTTCCTTTTCGTTGTGTATTCAACGTCTTCCCATATTTTCATGCTCCTACCTACACGGGAAGTTGGAGAAAAAGTGATGATTGAGTGCATTAAAAACTATACTTGGACCCCAGTAAGGTATATTTTAAATGTTTTCACTTGCTACCATCGTGGAATGTATTTAATTTTAAGAACCCCCACCCCCAAAGGTGCACGCCCTTACCTATTCGGGAAATAAGAGAATTGTAGATTTTTCAATTTTTATATAGCTCCTATAAGAGAAAAAAAAGGTTTTGGGGCCCGGCCCCCATGAGTGTGTATTTCAAAATTCTTTTACACCAACTTTTGTCGTGAGAGGGTACTCAACAACTTCCCAAAATTTCATGCTCCTACCTACACAGAAAATTGGAGAATTAGTGATGAGTCGGTTTTTAATATTAGAAAAACTATATTTGGGCCCACGGCCCCCCATGAGAGGGAGTTTTAACATTTTTTTTTGCCAATTTTCGTCAGGAGCGTGTACTCAAAACATTGCCAAAGTTTCATGCTCCAACCTACACGGGAAATAGGAAAATTGGTGATTTTTCAATTTTTATAGAGCCAATATAAAGAAAAAAAATGTTTTTGGCCCCCCGGCCCCACATGAGCGAGATTTTTAAAAATTATTTTTAGCCAATCAGTGAGTGAGGGCTTTCTCTTTTATTAGTAGAGATATAAAATAGCTCTGGTTCATCCGTTATCAGGCCATTTTTACAAATCCGATTCCGGTCAGATTCGACTTCATAAATCTGGCCCAATCCAGCCGAAGTGAAAAAATTTGAAGCCGGTACAGCCCTATTATTAACTAACTAAAAAACCACCATCATGTGTAAGTGTATGTTATAACTTAATATACTGATATTTTTGCTAAGATTTGCCCACAAGAATTTTTTTCCTTAGGAGTTTGAGTTATAAACTTTAAATTTCTGGTTAAATAAAGACATATTTTCTGAGTGTTTCAGGTCTAGACATTTTTTAAAGAATGCTCAATCCTTAGTTAAAAGAATGTTATCTAAGTTATAACAGTCATTCACTTGTAGTTGTATGAGTTAAAGATAATCTAATATGCTTTGTCAGGAGCCAAAAGAAGATGTATTTTAGAGATAGAAAGAGAAAACTGAGGCAAATGTTACTTGGCTGATTAGCAATCCATAATTTTTGTGTGCAAGTAACTATGCAGAAGATAATTGGGTCCACAGACCATGACAGATGATCTGTTGGCAAGTGATTCAGCGTTCACAGGCCACAGCATTAACCAGCCGCCTAACCAGTGTTTGGCCACTAGACTACCATGCCAAACACTGTTTATTAAGTTCATTGTACAAATACTTTTCTCTCCATGTTATAAAATAACCATTCATTAGTTCCGAAGAAAATATTCAACAATAATTTGATATTTTAAAGATTACTCTAAAAGAAATATTACATAGACTTGGCTGAAACTTGTACTCATTCAACAATACATGAATCAATATTTCTTTCAAAATAATTTTATTACTGATTTGAAAAAAATATAACAAAAAAAAAAACAACAAAAAATCAATACAACATGAAAACCATCATGCTAATGTTAACAGTGAAATCTATTTATATTTTTGCTAAGATTTGCTGATTACATATGTTCTGCTATTAAGAATAATGAACTTTATCTTTCTTGACAAATTAATAAAGATTTTCAATTCAGAAATTTAAGCTTAAAAAATTTATTTAATTAAGACTAAGACTGCTTAGCGGTAATTTTAAAAAATGTTATCACATAACACATACAAATAAAGTTTTAGATCATCTATTGTGCTCTGTCAGTAGCTAAAACTAAAAGCAAATTTATTTGAGTGATATAAAGAGAAAACTGAGGCATATGTCACTTTATGATTACCAACCAACTCATAAGTTTGAATGCTTTTCTTTCATTGTTATAAAATAGCCATCATTTGCTTGAATGATAATATTCATCAATAATTTTATATGCTAAAAGATTTCTCATAAAGAAATATCAAATAGACCTGCAAGTCATAGAAAGTGTATTTATAACACATTCAATGTATCCAATAGACCTGGAAGTCATAAAAAGTGTATTTATGACACATTCAATGTATTCAATAGAGCTGCAAATCATAAAAAATGTTATATTTGTAACACTTTCAAGACTATTTAGTTGATCTACAGCTTACAAATTGTTTAAGGCAAAGAAAGAGAAAAAAAACAACAAAAAAAACCCCCAACACTTAACATTAAAACATATCTATAGATATAGTATTTGTTGTTAAAAAATTACAAATGTTTTTTATTTTGTGATACACTAAAATTGTCTTGTAAGCAAATACAAATGGACAGAAGTCACATTTATAAGGTTTATCTCCTGTGTGTAGTCTTATATGTGTAGTTAAAGCTGATGGATAAACAAACACAAATGTCACAATTGTAAGAATTTTCTCCTAAGCGCTCTCATAAATGTGACAGACATCAAAACAAAGAAAATGTGTCTCACAGCTGGTAAAGATATACAATAGATTACATGTACCAACTAAATGCATACATTATTATTTGTTGTTTTTTGTCATAAAAATAATACATTGGAAACGGACATTTGTGAAAAGAAAATTTACTTCTCTAATCAAATTTCCCAGAAATAGGAAGCGTTTGGTTTAATGCATCTTATATGAAACATAATATATAAATGTATAGCCGCAATGTGTTGTGAAATATTAATTTATTATGACTATATATATAGAAACAACAAAAGCTTTGGATGTGATTCTATAAATTATATATAAAATGAAGAAAATGTACAAACTTTAATCAACGGTTGAGGTATAAATTAATTGCCAAATCATCATACCAGTTTTTTTTAAACATTAGAGGTCAATATAAAAAAAATTGTAATGAATAATTGGATATAAATTAATTTTGTTTCTAATTCAAATACATAATTATTTCTTTTTGTTCAGCACAATCTTTATTTTGACTCATGTTTAATATTTAACAATGGTGGCAACTGCCTCAGCTAAGTAAGTTAGAGTTACAGACATAAAATTAATGAGACATTACTGAAGGTGAATGGGCAGCTTTTAATTGTTTTTAAAATTGTGATTTTCAATACTCCAGGAATGCTATAATATAAATCCTTTGATTTCTGTGAGTCATCTTTGAGTTTTGTAACTTTGAATATTTGAAAAAAAATTCACAAATAACTAATTTTAATTTTACTTTCTTTGAACTACTTTTGTTACATGTTAAGTTTAAGCTCAAAAAGTGAGCTGATGTAGAGCATAATTTTTTAAGCTCAAAGAATCAGCAAAAGTAGAACATAACATTCTTAGCTCAAAAAGTAAGCACTCAAAGAAAAAAACATTCAAAGCTCAAACGTAGCAAATGTAGAATTTAACATTTTAAGATTTCTCTTTTGTATGTTTCCTTATGTGTGCGATCACACTTGAAACTGTTTTAAAGTTCATATTACAAAGGTCACATTTGTGCTGTCCTTTGTGATGTCTTTTGTGATTAGTCAAAGAAAAAGAATTTACAAAATTTTGAAGGCAAATGTCACATTTGTAAGGTTTCTCTCCTGTGTGCTGTCTTTTGTGACGAGTTAAACTGTAAGAATTTACAAAATGTTTAAGGCAAACATCACATTTATAAGGATTCTCTCTTGTGTGCTGTCTTTTGTGACAAGTTAAACTGGAAGAATTTACAAAATTTTGAAGGCAAACATCACATTTGTAAGGTTTCTCTCCTGTGTGTTGTCTTTTGTGACGAGTAAAATTGCTTGAATTTGCATAAGCTGAGGGACAAACATCACATTTATAAGGTTTCTCTCCTGTGTGCTGTCTTTTGTGACAACTTAAACTGTAAGCAGCTACAAATTTTTTAAGGCAAACATCACATTTATAAGGTTTCTCTCCTGTGTGCTGTCTTTTGTGACAAGTTAAACTGTAAGAATGTACAAATTTTTTAAGGCAAACATCACATTTGTAAAGTTTCTCTCCTGTGTGCTGCCTTTTGTGACGAGTTAAACTGTAAGAATTTACAAAATGTTTAAGGCAAACATCACATTTATAAGGATTCTGTCTTGTGTGCTGTCTTTTGTGACAAGCTAAATTGCTTGGATCTGTAAAAACTGAAAGACAAATGTCACATTTATAAGGTTTTTCCCTTGTGTGTTTTAGTCTGTGATATATTAAACTTGCCTTTGTAGCAAATGCAGATGGGCAGAATTCACATTTATAAGGTTTGTTTCCTGTGTGCAGTTTTCTATGTGCAGTTAAAGATGATGGTTTAACAAATGCTTTAAAACAATTGTCACACTTGTAAGGATTTTCACCAGTGTGCCTTATTAAATGTGGAATGACATTTTTCAGACCAGCAAACCTTGTGTTACAAATATCACACTTGTACTTGTAAGGTCTCTCTCCTGTGTTCTTTCTTCTATGTGTAGTTAACGCTTCTTGATTGACAAATGCTTTTAAAGATATATGACTCTGGTAAGGATTTTCTCCTAAGTGCTCTCTTAAATGTGCTACAATGTTTTTCTTAGAAGTAAATGTCGTGTTGCACATATCACATTTAAAAAGTCTCTCTCCTGCATGTTGACTTCTGTGTTGTGATCTCTGCATAAAGGTAGCAGAAGAAATGTCACATTTATAGAGGTGCACTTGTTTAGAGTGCCAATGAAATTCTAAGTTTTCAGCAACCTCTACTTTAGGTGTATTTTGAGCTAGTTTAAAACTTTTCTTTGATATTGAAGTTTGTTGTTGCAGACTTGGAGCATTTTTAGATCCTTTTAAACAAGAGTGGGAAAATTGTTTTGAGCAAGCGGCTTCTTTATCTGTTGTTAAAGTAATAAAAGCTGCAGGCAAAGTTAAGGATGAACTTGTGTTATTCTTCTCAAAGCTGCCCATAGCTAAAGTATCTTTCATTTCATCATTTTCAAAACATTTTTCAACTTTAAATTGGGGAAAGTTAACATCATTTTTTATTTCTTCTTTAAGTTTTTTGTGATAGTCAGTAACTACATGGGTCTTTGTGGAAACATCTTCAAGAGATTGGTAAAGGCTTGATTCAAATTTAATATCAACTGCATTTTCCATCATCTTGAATTTCTGAGAGACAAACTGTGATTTGTGAAGGTTTTAGTTTAATAAGTGCTTTGAAAAAATTTGAATTATGATGTCTTCTTGATATTTTCCAGGAACTGAAATAAATATATTTTTTAAAAATAATAACACCAAGAAAATTAACTTCAGTGTGTGGACTTAATGACCAAGGGATGTAACTTAAACATTTCTATTTTTAAATTTTACTTTTAAAGACATTAAAGTGAATCTCTCCTTACTTTTGGCTAAAAATAAAGTAGGTTAATTGCCTTTTAAGTTATGAATTTAATTAAATCATTTCTATTACAAATTTAATACTTTGTAGATTTGTTAATTGTTTATTAAATATCGAATAATAATTTCAAACTCAATACAATTTTTAATATAGTTTATTGACTGAAATAGTTTAAGGAACTATAAGCATCAAAATGCAAGTACATATATAAATATATTATTGCTGTTACCAATTAATTTAAATTTAATAGTTAACTTTTGAAAAATTACCAAATAATTAATCGATAATTTTGATTCAAGCTGAAAATAAGATCCATGATGTCATAAAATGCCCATAACTTAAGTATATAATAAAAAAAATTAATACTTTTAGGAGATATAAATAAGTAGTTCAATTTAATGTCAAAGAATTAAAACTTTGTTATTGTTAAATAAGTAAAACCAATTTTTTTTGTTTATATCATTTTTCTTATAGTTATAAAAACTGCTTATATTAAAGTTTACACTTTCAAAATTTTTTTGTTTAAATGGGGGAAGTTTTGTACGTAAAATAAAAAACTATCATTGATTCTTATTTATTTATTAATAAATCGAAAAATTGTTTAAAATACAGTCGAAACCGCTTAAGTCAACGGCGTTGGGGTATGAAAAATGGCATAGACATAACCGATGATCGAGTTAAAGCGAAAACCAATATGGCGGCAAAATATATCATGCGCTTGAAATTTCTTTATGTACGTGTTGTGCGTTAATTAGTGATGGGACGATTAATCAGAATCGTATCGGAATATCGGGACCCTATTTCTTTACTCTTTCTTAAGGTTGTTAAGACCGTTCGTTTTTAAAGACCGTTTAAGTTTAAATATAACGCCGTTTTGCTGTGATTCCCAGATTGAGCGATACTGTGCCTTGCAGCCACTTGCTTGATTTTCCTTACAAGTAATACAAGCTACACAAATAAGTAACCTACACATCCCCTCATTGTCCCCGAACCATTCTCTTCCTAATCATCTTCTTTGGGTCCGTCCCTCAGCTTACAATGGACTCAGAATGGTCTATCGTGACCTATATATGACTCATGACAAAGCGAACTCTTCTCTACACAAATAAATTAGGTACTCCTTTTGAACTTTTGAACCTTCAACTTTGACATATTTTAATTAATTCTAACCAATAGTTAAATGGCTTNTAGTCAAAATGAGGTTGAAGGATGAATGGTTGCCAATGACAACAAGTCTGCACACGGTACATTTTATTATTCCATACGATCCCCTCAGCTTACAATGGACTTAGAATTCCTTCGGTAACTTGATGCTAATAGGACTAACCAACAACAATGGTGTGGGAGATTGAGAGTGGGGGTGGGTAAACTGTCTGTAGTCTGTTATATTATATATTTTAAAATCTGGGGAGCCTTGTTTACAGTAAGCAGCCTATGATTTTGGTATCGTCCCATCACTAGCGTTAATAAATGATAATGTTCATGCACGTGTTTTTGGAGTTTTTTTTAACACAACAGCAATGCCGTTATTTGTTTGATGAAGCTATCGGCATGCTATAAAATTGTTCATACATGTTTGCTAACAACAAAAGGTATATGTGCACCAACTGACAGCAGAAATTTACAATAAAAACCAACGTCGATTATCGATAAAAACTTTTATTATTCTCCAACACATCTCTGAAACGTATCGTATATTTGCAGTTACTTTGGTTTCTTTAAAAATAACTAAGAATTTCAAAAGCTGGCGATTGCCAGAAGCAACACAGCGCTGAGAGCAAAACGAAAGTGGGCTGTGACGTCACCAGCAGACCCTGGTGAGACAGAAACTTGGTCCCTTCCCTTGGTTATAAAAAAATCATAGCTAACATTTTCAAAAGCTGGCGATTGGTCATGGGGATCGAGATAACCAATGTTAAGTGGCAAATTTGACCCTTTTTTGTGCTCGCGTTATGAGGTTTCGGCGACTTAAAAAAATCGAATTAAACGACGAGAAAATGCTAAGACAAAGAGAGAATTTGGCGGTTCCAATAAAAAACGTCGACATAATAGGGTGGTCGAGCTAACCGAGCTCGAGGTAAGTGGGTTCGACTGTATTTTCTTTAATTTTAATCGCTATTTTATCGATTAAAATAATTGTAATTGATAATTTTTTTTTACAGATTAATTGAGAAATTAATCGCTAATTTCCGCAGCCCTAAAATATATTAAATTTATGTTAATTTTTTAAAAGTGAGCTATTAAATTTAAATTAATTGTTAACAGCCCATAATATATAAATTCTTGAGAACTGTTAACTTTGTTACAGGAAGTACACTAAAAATAATAATAAATAAACTACAGAATACTTCAAGATGTCTGTAGCTGAATCTACCTTATGCTTATTTATGTGTGTTTTAATTCTAAAATCTTTATTTATTTTATCAACACATCCGATTAGTAGAATAAGCAGTAAAAAAATTACAATAATCAGGTTTGCCAATACCAAAGTTGTGATTTTTTAAAAAAAAAGGAAGAAGAAAAATAGATGACTGCATTCAGATCAATTCTCCTATGAACACTACAGCTATCCTCCAGCATTCTGTTTGTCTGGGAATATTCATGATGCAATGCGATTTTTCAAAGTTATAACTATTTATTTTTAAAGTTTTCTAGGGCTACCTTAAAAATTAAGTTTTGAAATTAAAATTGATTATCTCAGAACTAATGTTTAGTATTAGCATAGAAATTACACATTTAGCCTAAATATAGGGTTTACAGCTCATTATTTTAGCAGCGTTTATATTTTTAAATTTTACAAATTTTGCTCTGCTGGCCGTGTGGAAGAGTATAGGCTTGTGGTGCAAGCAATGTCAGGATCAATTCCCAGTGGTGGAAATTTTTTAATAAATTTTTCTTTTCACACTCAATTTTAACAAACCGACAAACACTTCAAACAGTTATTTCATCGTGGTTTTTTTTTTCATGATTAGTATTTAGTTTTAGTCTTATATTAGCTGCTAGCAATGATTTTATTTAAAGGGCCGCTGGCGGGATAGGGCCCCTGTTTGACTGCAGCCAGGGGCCCCGTGCAGTCTTAATCTGCCCCAGCAGGTGCAGGAGTGATTGTCTTAATTCTAAAATCTAAATTTTTTAAACGAAGTGTATGCTGCTACGACAAAATAACAGCAGACAACTCGACGAGACTTTGCTAGTGCAACAACATGTCGTAACACTAGCAACATCCTAGTTCCAGATCATGATCTACATAGACATTAAGACATATGAATATGACTCATGAGAAAACAAAGTACCCTTTTTAAAAATGTACAAAAAAATTAATAACTCCTTTTCAACCTTGGCCTTGGGCTTTGACTTACAATTTTTAATTTGAACCAATAGTTCAATAAATTTTGCTCACAACCTTTTATGAATGAAACAAACAGAACAAAACAATAGTAATAGTAATAGATTGAAAATGAAGTTAAAGGATGAAAATGAATGGAATGGATTCCAATGACAGGTCTGCAAACGGTACATTTTAATATTCCACTCGAAGCGAATTGTTTTAGATTCCTGTGATTGTGCGCGAATCTTCGCAATCTAGAGTCTAGAGCATTTTAATTTACGGTAGACTAAATTTTAATACTTGGCATCAGCATCACTTACACAAGTATAGCAAAATCGGCTGATATAATCGGAGACCAATATTAAATCAGCAATTCTCCAAATCCCGGTCCCAATTTATTTTTTGTGAGTTATCAATTACTATTTAGTTTTAATCAGTACATAATTCAGCGTAATTTCATAAATAAAAACAAATTATTGCAGGTAGACCAGCCGCTCCGGTAAATATTACTTCCTATGTGTTACCTGCAGCGCAACTAAGAAATTGAACTCAAACTATCGAAGAACTATGGATGCAAGCCAAACATAAACTCCGGTATCAGAGTTGTTCAAGTTGAGCTCTGTTTGCAAGCTACTTGTTGGCCTTTCACTTTCAGTGGTGCAACAGTCACAAGCTGAATGTTTTTGGCAGCTATTTAGAAATGCTGTGTGACAATTACAATATTTAGTATTTAAAAAATGAATAGTTATCGGACAATAAAATGTATCACTTGTCTATTTTTTATCAATAAATAGCATATAAATAACATACTTTCATGTACTATCTGGTTACTTCCCCTTATTAGTGTAAAATAATTTGGGAGCGGGATTCGGAGGATTGCCATTAAATCTATTAATATTAAAATAATCTATTTAAACAAATTTAGATTCTACTACAGACTACAGTGTAGTCTACACTACACAGACCTATTAATAATTAATGGCGTATAAAATATAAAGAAGAGTTTGTTAAGTTAAGATATTAAAAAATAGCAACTAGTCGTAGCAGAAGTTTTGTATATTGTAACGCTAGCAACATCCCTCAAATTGTCTGCTGCTACGACATGTCAAAACAGCAGTTTCCTAGCTAGCGCCATGACATGTTGTAACACTAGCAACACCCATTAGTTTAGTTTAAGAATAATTAAAATACAAACAACTTTAGCCTTAGCATTGTTACAACTATGACTAGTCATTGCCGATTGCCCCATGGGAGCTATTACTATTATTATCCTGCTTTATCCTACATTTTTCATATATTATAATATACGGAGTGTCTACTGCTACGACAAAGTAACGGCAGACAACCCGCGCGGATGTGGCTGGTGCTACGACATGTCGTAACGCCAGCAACATCCGACCGGGTTGGCTGCCGTTACGACAAGTTACGACATGTCGTAAACAATTTTCTGTATTTCAATTATGCTATTACTAATACTTAAATACTAAACTATAGTTCTCATAATAAAATATCATGATCATTAGATAATCTATTAATGAATTTTAAAGGGTTTTAAAAAAAATAATCTGGATTACTAGATTGATCCATTAAATGAAAAACAGTTATAAACTTAAAAAATTGCCGATTCTCAGCAGTTGCGGTAGATCATGTGATAGTGCGGTTGGTTCCAAGACATCGATATGACACTACTGGTAGCGGGTTCAAATCCAGCTGCCGTCATGAATTTTTTTTTTTTTTTAATTTCATTTATTTTTATTATTATTTTTTAAATCACAGTGAGTATGCTCATAATTTTTGTTATTATTTTGAAAAGCAGATACGTTGAATAAATCTGTTTGTATAAAAATATTTAGATTTGAGAATAGTCGTAACATTAGCCAATCCATATATGCTTGGCTAGCGTTACGACATGTCGTAACGCTAGCCAAGC
>MUZC01001186.1:71788-107613 GCA_002072015.1 Radix auricularia | reverse complement strand
GTAAACTTTGAGGATAACAACGTTACATCATAGTAAACTTTGAGGATAACAACGTTACATCATAGTAAACTTTGATAAACGGGAAGGATCGGGGCACCGGTTTTACCTTTTAAAATCAATTTCCCTGGGCGAAAAATATCCTCGTTACACCAATTGCGACGTAGAAAGAACGATATTTCCTCTCGTCATGAAACTCACTGCAGCCCGGGTTAAAATCCAATTTTAGCTTTATAATGTAATAGTTATGACTGGTTTATTATTTAAAAGGATAATTTAATACGCTATGCAATGAAAAAAGGTTTTAGAGCCTTATTTTTGGGACTTGCTTTTTTAAATTAATTTTTTTCCGGATTGACAATTGATCCTTATCATTTCCATAAATTAATTTTGCGCCCCTTTAATTGTTTTACTCCGTGCAATTACACGGAAAGACGGAGTGTTGGTCCGGAAATTAATTTGCACGAAAATTGAATAATATAAAGATTTTTAAACAATTTATATTTGATTTGTAAAATTAAATGAAAAAAGAATTTAATTGAAGGCATAAAATCTACTTCCGTTCCTAAGCGCAACTTTTTTAGTGTTTGCCTAGACACAGCGCTAACAAGAGAGAGAACATCAAATATTTCGCTGCGTCTTAATAATGTCTACATCATGTTAGGTCTTTAAATGCTAGTAAGAACGTAATGCTGTTTTCACATCTTAGAAATATGTGTTCCACAAGAATGTTTAAAATTCACAGTTTTTGTTTATTTCAAATTATGTACACCTGACGTAACCTAACAAAAGAATTAATTGATGAATTTATTTTAAATGATTTTATTCTAATTATATCTGCTAAAATGTGAAACATTAGGGGATAGAAGAGTGGGGAGCAAACTGATAATAATACATAAGACATTGACGTCTAAACTTAAAATAGAACATAACATTAATTTAATACAACTAGTATCAGCTATAGTGATAGCACTTTTTTATTTCTTGATCCTTAGAGGTAAAACGTTTCTATTTCTTCATCCTTTGAAATAACACTTTTCTATTTCTTGATCCTTAGAGATAACACTTTCCTATTTCTTGATCCTTTGAAATAACACTTTTATATTTCTTGAACCTTAAAGATAACACGTTTCTATTTCGTGATCCTTTGAAATAACACTTTTCTATTTCTTAATCCTTAGAGATAACACTTTTCTATTGCTTAATCCTTAGAGATAACACTTTTCTATTTGTTGATCGTTAGAGATAACACTTTCCTATTTCTTGATCCTTTGAAATAACACTTTTATATTGAACCTTAAAGATAACACTTTTCTATTTCTTGATCCTTTGAAATAACACTTTTCTATTTCTTAATCTATAGAGATAACACTTTTCTATTTCTTGATCCTAATGCATGAACCAACACCTACAGACTCACCCCCCCACCTCTTCCTACATGGAGTTACTTGAATGGGTTACCTAAACAAATCAGAAAAAAGCGAGTGACTATCAAAAGTCTAACAAAAAAAATGAAAGTCTGTACATGTGCAATGGATAAGCATAGAGCGAAAAAATCTTCCGTTTAAAAGGGGCGTCTATAATATACAAGAAAGAAAAGGTCGGAAATGTTGAGTTGTTGACAAAAGTTTAAATCTTATTTTTAAAGTTTCAAAGAAATTTTATAAGGTCTAAGTATCTTCACTATTGGTCTAAGCTAGGGGTCTCCAAACTACGACCCACGAGGCCCTCTCATCCGACCCCTGGAGACCATTTAATCTTTAAAAAAATGATATTTTTACATGTAGTTTACCACAAAACATAGCAGTTGGGGGTTAGTAGTTTGCCCCCAAACTGCTGTTTGGCAGTTAATTCGGGCCCTTCGGCAGAAAAGTTTGGTGACCCTTGGTCTAAGCCTTAAACGTATTGACGAAAAGTTACTAAGAGAAAATAAAGTTAATGCCGATGTCTGTGTTGTGGCAAAGTTCCAACTAAGTTAGTACCCAGTCAGTGTTGTGGCAAAGTTCCAACTAAGTTAGTACCCAGTCGGTGTTGTGGCAAAGTTCCAACTAAGTTAGTACCCAGTCGGTGTTGTGGCAAAGTTCCAACTAAGTTAGTACCCAGTCAGTGTTGTGGCAAAGTTCCAACTAAGTTAGTATCAATTCGGTGTTGTGGCAAAGTTCCAACTAACTTAGTATCAATTCGGTGATTTGGCAAAGTTCCAACTAAGTTAGTATTAATTCGGTGATTTGGCAAAGTTCCAACTAAGTTAGTACCAATTCGGTGTTTTGGCGAAGTTCCAACTAAGTTAGTACCCAGTCGATGTGAGGCAATCGAATTTAATCAATAAAGTATCAAACATGTGAAATAAGAATTAACTTTAGCCGTTAGAATTTTGAGTGTATTACCGCTAGGTTTTAAAAATAATGTTTAAATGAGGTTGAAAAATATTTTCTTTTACACGGCTACCGCTGCTGTTTATTTTCAAGCTACTAAAGGTAACCAGGTTTATCTTGTATTCCTTGTGTGTTTGGTTTTAATAGCAGTTGGAAGTTTTCAAAATAGAGGTCTTTAATACTTGCCTCAATAGCTTTAATTGCTGCATAACTTCAATATTCTGATGATAATTTTTGCGCTCGTGTCCAATATGGCCTATATGAATAACCTTTTTATATATATTGTGCTACTCACAAAAATTTCTCTTAAATAACAGCTTCATTTTTACATAAATTATAAGGACATTATTTCTAAAAATGACCAGCCACTAAATGAGACATTCTATACACGCAGAGATATGAATTGTAAAATATTGCCAAGACCTAATTTCCATTTGAAATACTTTAAAGTTTAAATTTCTCTCTAACTCTCTACTCTGAAATTAAGTAGAAGCGATCTGAGAATGGCGACAGAAAATGTGCGGAGAATCTACAAACCCCCTAGACGCCAACCTGGGGCACTTCAAACGTTACCAACCTACCCGTGGATGTTCAACTGGCCGATGAATGCCTACGAGCGGTCACGACTGACCTATGGAGCACCGTGCCCAACCCCAGCCACATCATACAGAAAGGTAGGGTTTAGAGTATAGCAAAAGTTGGCTTTAAGAAATGACATGTTTATACAATTAAACAATGCGTTTATTGCCATCGTCTCTAGTGGACCACTTGTTTGTGGACGCAAAGTTCTCATTTAAGTGGTCATTGCTGGTTAATTTAAGAAATGGTAGATTGAATCTCGGCCATTGTTCGTTCAGTTGTGTTGACTTGTGGACACTTTCAGCGAACAATGTAGGAGGAGTGACCGACAATTAAACTATTGTTTATGAGAACAGAGTAAAACCAATAATTACAGCACATTATTTCTATGGCCCTTGTCTAGTTCTGGGTCTGTGCGCTCAAGCCCTGACAGGAACATACTTTAGCTGCCTTAACTTCACGAAATAATGGCTAAGATCCTGAAAGTTCAATGAAGAAGAGAAATAGAAGCGACCACCTCCTTATTTCCTCTTACTCAACAGAACAAAAGTGAAATATTTTGATGAGTTTAAATTTTTAAAAATTATTTTTGATTTTGAAAGAACTGGCAGTTCCGTGACGACACAGCTGATAACACAACTCATCCAGAGTTTGGGGACCTCCGAGGTGGACCAGCAAATCTGAAAAACGTCACAGAATATAATCCTAAAGCTACACCGTTTCCTGAAGTGTTTGGAATTCTCGAAAAGCCCAAGAATTTATTCGGTATGTCTGTTTATTATTAACGGGCTCCGTAGTTGAATTGTTTTATACCTTTAATGGGTTATTGAATAGTTTACACATTTAATGGGTTATTGAATAGTTTACACATTTAATGGGTTATTGAATAGTTTACACATTTAATGGGTTAGTGAATATTTTACACATTTAATGGGTTATTGAATAGTTTACACATTTAATGGGTTATTGAATAGTTTACACATTTAATGGGTTATTGAATAGTTTACATATTTAATGGCTTATTGAATAGTTTACACATTTAAAGTGTTATGGGGCCGTTTATAAAAATGAATTCACGCAATTTTTACAGATTTTTCACCCCCTCCCTCCTCGTCACGCTTCATCACAAAAAGTTAGACCCCCCCTCCAAAAATACGTCACAAAGGTTTGACTCCCCCCCCCCATTAAAAAAATTAATAATAAAAGGAAAAAAAAGAAAATGCTTCTTTTTCTATCTGAAATTAGGTATGTTCCAAATCACTTTTTTGTCATTTAAGTATTTATTTAGTATAGGTCTGCATTGTAATATAGTAACAATAAAGAAGCTATGCAAGTTATCATTAAATAAATTGTAAGCCAGTGCTTGTCAAACTTTTCCGTATTTGACGATCAAAAGAAGTTTTTCCATTTCACCAGATACCGATGCATTCTTTTCCCGTTGCGTGATTTTCCCTGTACTTACGTGATAGCAAAATGAGCCCCTACATGGCCTAAGCTTAAAGTCCTATACGATTAAATAAGAATTCGGCTTGTTTTATAAAATTTTAATTTAAAAAAATGTTTAGTTGCCCAGACATAGCAAAACTGCTATCGAACAATTCAGCGGTAATGTCATAAACCCTTTTGATTTGATTAAACTTCAAGCTCGGGCGTATGACTATAAATATTACAAGGATCATTTCATTGTTGATAGACCTAGAATATATAGATACAGGACGATTCTTTAAATTGATTTCGATCTTATAGTGACAGTTTTTCTGCTAAGTATATGCACGTCAAAGGCATTTGATCTAAAATTACCACATTGATATCGAATCTCATGTTTTCTAAAGTTATTAGATATGCGATAGAAAAGGAATATGGCGAGTACTGTATGAACCCCACATTTGTGAAGGAAAGTAGGGTGTCATCTTGTGCGTCACAAAATACAGTAATTCCTGCAAGTTGAAGACTGAAAAATACTTTGACATTACTAAAATATCCAATATTATCATACATTTTTACTCCGAAGCTCAAAAGATTTTTTATTTTTTTCATTTTACTTTTTTTTAAAAAAAACTTTCTTTTTCACGATTTCACGTAAGTCACGCAAGAATTGTAAACATGATCTCACCAATGGACAAAGTGTGTTTAAAATTTTGCATTCTCTTGTGGAGTTTATAAACTGATGAAAAATACATTGCTTCCGCTATCGAGCGGTTTCATAGAGGGGTAGGTAAAGGTAAACAGCGGTAAATTATTTCATTTGGGGTAAAAAGGGGAACTCTTTGGGGTAATACTGAATCATAGCGGGCATATACAATTTGCTAAACTAAACACATATTCTATGGGCCTGAGAATTACTCTCTTAAGGCCTTGGCTATTACTTGGGCAATCTGCTCCATCTGTTGGGCAGTGCCATACAACATTGTCTGAACGTAGGACTCCCCTGCCCCCCTAACCTCCCCGGCTATGTGAAGCACGGGACATGACGTCAACAAGTGTATGATCGTCTCAGAGGCTTGGCTGCAATGGCGGCCGTTAGGGTCCCTGTTGTGATCTAGCCTGTTAAAGTATGATTTGGTTGGGCAATGCTCGGTGCGCATTTGGGTCACCAAACTCTGTTCCCTTCGGTTTAGACCCCACCACTGGTCTGATCTGCTAGGCCTGGGCATGTTAGCTGTAGCTCCATCTTCCCACTCCTGGCACCACTTTTCCCTAAAGTGGTCCTTAAGCCAAGTCTTTGCACCAAGATATGTGACTAGGACATCTGGTTGGGGCTGGGCTGCTCCAGCTTTTGCCAGCGAGTATGCTATCTCATTGCCTTCTACATTCACGTGGCTAGGGATCCATTGAACTGTGACCCTGCCACCAAGTCTCTCGAGTCTGCCCACGTCCTCCAAAATGGAGTCGACTAAGTGGGTGCTACGTTTCTCAGATAGCAGGACTTCGAGCGCTGATCTCGAGTCACAAAACAAGACCGTGTCGAGACCTACTAGTCCCGACCCTTGCAGTGTTAGGTGCACACTTTCCAGGGCCCTGTGAATAGCTTCAAGCTCCGCATCGTAGTTCGATGCTGTGGTCCCACAGGGTCCTGAAAACTCCTATTTTGGTGGCCCTCCTAATGGGTATAGGATGAGCGCACCATATCCTGCAGTTCTTTCACTCCGGCTGGCAGAACCATCCGTGACCACTTTCACTGGGGTTTCCGCGAACCCTTCGATTGTCTCAATGGCAGCCACTTTCTGTACATATTGAGGGCTGCGCTTCGTTACTGTCGTGTCAGTCATTGACAAATGTATTGTGGGACGTTTCATTTCCGCATGAGGCGGTTTTATTGGGACGCTAATTGTTCTGTGTCTATTTCGTGGGGGTTGAACAGTCCTATCAAGCTCTAGTACTTGATGCATGAACGAGGACCGTTTCAACTTCCCACGTCCGTCCCAATTATGCTGCATTAGGTAGCAGGGGTCCCTCGTGTCCAGTCTGCGATACCTTTCTGCAGTGGTAATGATCGCCTTGTCCCTACGTATGTCAAGTGGTTCTACATTTGCAATGACCTCCACGGCAGCTGTGGGTGTAGTTCTGTACGCGCCACAAATGAATCTCAGGGCCTGGTTCTGGATTCGGCCCAGTTTTTCCAATGCCATTTTGCTGGCAAAGGCTTGGACCGGCATGCTATAGTCCATCACCGACCTCACACTTCCCAGGTATAGAGTTCTGAGAGTGCTTGCTCCAGCGCCCCAGTTTGTGCAGGCTAACTTTTTCACCAGGTTGAGCTTGGCGGTTGCCTGGGAGCACAGGTCTTGTACAAAGTTATGCATTTGTACTTTCTGATCCAGTTGGACTCCAAGGTAAACCGGTTGTTTGTCCCATTTGAGCGCTACATCGTTCATTTTGAGCACTATCTCCTGTTTAAGAACGGTTCGGCCATTTGTGAATAACGAATAGACCGTCTTCTCGGTGTTTACTTCCATATGCCACCTCTGCATGTACCTACTGATAGCGAAAAGGTCGTGCTGTAGTAGCTGTTGCAGTCGGTAGATATCCTTACCGGTACTCCAGATTACCAAATCGTCTGCATACATGGCAGCGCTGGTTTGCAACATACCAGGTAGGTCGTTGATGTAAGCCAAGAACAGTGTGCAGCTGAGCGCTGACCCTTGGGGCAGGCCCTGCTGCAGCGTTCTCCTACTTGAGGTTTCACTGCCATAAGTTGTTGCGATCGTCCGGTTTGTAAGAAAACCTTGGATCCACCTGTACATGTTCGCAGTTACGCCTAAGGCTTGTAGTTTCAACAACAGACCGGACCTCCAGACCTTATCATAGGCCTGTCGGAGGTCGAAAAATACTGCCACAGTATGCATTTGTTTCTGGAGCCCATCTGTTATGGACTGGAGAAGACGGAGCACTTGGTCGACCGGCTGCTTTCCCTTCCGGAAGCCCACCTGGTTGATGTTCAGACTATTCGTATTCTCCAAATACCAATAGAGTCTGGCATTAACCATTCTTTCAGCTACCTTCCCTAAACACGATGTTAGGGAGATCGGACGGTAGCTGTTCAGGAGATCACGATGTTTCCCCTCTTTGGGTATTGGAACGATGTTTGCGCTCAACCAAGCTCCAGGCAGGGCACCCGTGGCCCACGTCCTGTTTATGATATTCAATAGCGAGGACATTGCTATCGTGCCAAGGTTTTTAATCATCTCGTTATTGACTTTGTCCTGTCCTGGTGCCTTGGCGGTTTTGCACTTACTGATTGCTGTTTGCAATTCGGTCATAGTGAAAGGAGCGGTGAAGACTTCAGCATGCGGTCCCCACTTTTGGGCCTTTTCTCCATGTTTCCTGAGATGGTTCANGATGGTTCAAGGTACGGCTCTGTTTGGTCTCTTTCTGCTTCAAGCTCGCCTTTGCAAAATGCTTGTTTAGAGCATCGGCACACTTAGCATCTGTGGAAGCCGTGCCTGTAGTCGTTTGCAAGGGGCTTGGATTTTTAGTTTTTCCCATGCCAGAAAGAGAGTCAATCAGCTGCCATACCCTTCTGCCATCTGCCAGGTTGAGTTTCCCGCACGAACTAACCCATTCTTCCTTTTTTGCCTTGAGAGTTTCTTCCCGGACTTCGGCAGTCAGTCTGTTATATGTGGCACGAGCAGCCAGTTTTGAGCCTGGCCGCCTTTTTCCGGGCTTTCTTCCGTTCACGGACAACTTCTGCCAGCTTTTTGTTCCAGAATGGTCGGAACTTTCGATTCCTACACGTTCTCGGGATGGCCTTCCTTGCCATCGACAAAATCACACCCACAAAGTCCTTGTAAGTGTTCTCGATTGACTTGGGGCTCTCTGAGCTCTCTGGTGAGCCCGCGAGCGTTCGTTCGATCCCTTCCCTGAATCTACTCCAGTCGGCTTTGCCGAACAGCCAGTGTCTCCTGGCAAAGCGTGCCTTCACCATCTCGATATTTATTTGAATGAGTATTGGTCTATGGTCGCTACCAACCTCTGGCAACACTTTCCACTCCGTTTTTGCCTCCAGTTCCGCAGAGACTAGGTTCAAATCGGGTCGTGATAGAGCACTGTTGCCTGTATGTAATAGTGTGGGCACACTATTTTTGTCCTGTAGTATAATAAAGTTGGTAGTGAGCTCCAACTCCTCTAAGTAACGCCCAGATGCGTTTTTGTCGGGGTATCCCAATGCTTCTGTATGAGCATTGAAATCCCCTGCAATAATGTGATTTTTAAACATCGTTGTGCTGTGTGTTGGGAGGCACAACGTGTTCCTTGGGGTATTGTATATATTCGATATGGTAAATGTTTTACCAGCTTTAGTAATGCGGAGTGTCAGGGTATCTGTACCTGCAAGTACTTTGCTCTCTACAATCTCAGCTGTGAGGTTGTTCTTCACCAAAGTGACCAGACCTCGGCAGTTCTTGCATGTACAGCGATATACTGAAAAACCCGTAACGTGCAATGGGTTCTTTTTCAGTAGAGTTTCTTGCAAAAGAGCAACGTCCACCATCTGGTCGTGGAGCAACTTGGTTATTTCTACAATTTTGCCCCTGACACCACAGCAGTTTAATTGCAGAATAGTGAGGTTTTTGGGGAGCTGAACCTTGGCAGCTAGCCTCTGAGGGCTTACAGTAGCATATATGCCTTGTGCCGTCCTGATCCCCGTCACCGACACACAGGGGAGGGGAGTGTTCGAAGTCCTCCCGCTTAGACAGTTATCAAGTAATTCAGCCATAATAATGAATGAACTGGGCGCTTTGTATTACCTTTATACAATTTGCTAGAATCCACTCCTATTTGGGATACAATAATTGAATAATATTAACATAAGCTTTTATCATTTTAATATTAGGGTTTCCGGTTGAACCGGTTCGTTTTCTAAAAACGTTCAAATGGCCTTTAAAAAAAACCGAAGATTTCCTCCCTACGTATTATACGAAGATACCTAAATCCACCTTAATTTTATTTATATTCACACGAGTGACAATAATCTTAATCCTCATGACTTTACTGTATCAAATATCCTTTCTATGATATTCAAATTAATGCCTTAAAAAAAGAGCTAAGAACAAAATTGTTTTTGCTTACTCGAATAGGGATGTCAAGAATTGCATTCAATGAAGTTAATGAGTACTTTGACTAATTTTAAATGGGTACATTTATCATTATATCTAGAATGGACAGGGGCGTTAGACCAGAAACCAATCAAACAATTCTATCAAACTTAAAACGTTTATAATTTTATCAAATAGATCCCCCCCCTCACGCCCGAAAAAAGGATATTTTGACGTAAAATATCTTCACATAATCCTATACAGATCCTTTTAAGACACTTGTCAAGCTTCTAAAATTCACCAGTTGCATTTTCGAGAGGGGGGAGGGGCTTACGACGTCCCCCAAATCCCGAGTCATGTGGGAAGGACCTCGAGCATGGGTGGGGGTGGGGGTAACGCACACATAAACTTGTATATTTTGCGGAAAGGGTAAAAAGTTCGTTGACCCCTGCCGTTACGAGAACCAAACAGAGCGGTGGTTACATCTCAAAGGCTTTGATGTCAACATCAATTGACGCAGGGTAACAAGTTCATACGTTCTCTTGTGGGTTTTCAAACTTAGTTAAGGATTATAATTAGATTTAATTTTCATGTCTTGATAACTTACGCCAACCGGCGTTTGATGGCCTACCGACCGGCACTTTGAGAAGCATTTATGCTTTTTTTTTAATTAAAAAAAAAGTAAGCCATCAATTATTTCAGTGGAAGTTGTATTTAAAGTTCCCCTTTTGATGTGGCGTCACATTTCTTCGAACCCCTCCCTCCTCCTCGTCACACATCGTCACAAACGTGTGACCTCCTATCCCCCTAGGCACGTGACGTCATTTATGGACTGCCCCTATTGCATAGTTTACACATTTAATGGGTTAGTGAATAGTTCACACATTTAATTGGTTAGTGAATAGTTAAAGACATTTTTAAAAAAAATTCTTAGTTTTTGTGCCAAAGGTTTTATTAAACAATTTAATTATGGCATTTTCAAAAAAAGAAAGGTTAGATAATTTGTATACTATATTGCATGGATAAGAGATCTTGTATTTAATAGGATGAATAATTTATCAAAATTGATGAACATAATTTGTTCTACATTGGTAGTTTTCTAATAAATATAACCATAAATAGTTTTTTCCGCTCAATATCGAGTCAAACGTTTTCTAAAACATGCAAGAATTTATTTAGTTAACTTGCCCCATCTGTATTCATGCAAGAATATAGTTGGTTAACTTCCCCCATCTATCAGTTTCTGTATACATGCAAGAATATAGTTAGTTAACTTCTCCCATCTATTTGTTTCTGTATACATTTCTGTATACATGCAAGAATATAGTTAGTTAACTTCTCCCATCTATTTGTTTCTGTATACATGCAAGAATATAGTTAGTTAACTTCCCCCATCTATCTGTTTCTGTATACATGCAAGAATATAGTTAGTTAACTTCCCCCATCTATTTGTTTCTGTATACATGCAAGAATATAGTTTGTTAACTTCTCCCATATATCTGTCTCTGTATTCATGCAAGAATATAGTTAGTTAACTTCCCACATCTATTGGTTTCTGTATTCATGCAAGAGTATAGTTAGTTAACTTCTCCCATCTGTTTGTGTATTCATTCAAAAATATAGTTAGTTAACTTCATCCATCTATTTGTTTGTGTATTCTGCCCAACAGAGGAATGTGACTACTATGTTCAACTACAGAGAGACAATAAAGTATGGGACGACTGGATGCAGAGATTCGGCAAACAATATTACTATTATAACGTGGAATAGTTCAGCTATATTCACAAACAATGTTAGTATTATAACGTGGAATAGTTCAGCTATATTCACAAACAATGTTACTATTATAACGTGGAATAGTTCAGCTATATTCACAAACAATGTTACTATTATAACGTGGAATAGTTCAGCTATATTCACAAACAATATTACTATTATAACATGGGATACTTTGTCTATCTACATACAAGAATGAGTAAGAGTAATACAGAAACTATTCCAAAGCTTTATTAAGGCAATGGATTTAGAAGATCATCTTTAGACATGTCTTAATTTTAAAAACGAACAGATATTTCTACTATTCAGAAAAGTAGATACAAACAAATATTTTAATTAATTCATTAGTTCTAAAAAAAACATTGTATACCTTCCACAACAATATAAAAGCAATCGAAAACTTAATGTTATTTTAATAAATAGGCAGTTAAAAATGGCAATCATCGTGAGAGAATACTATCTTGACAAAAACTTATATACAAGACGAACATTTAAAAATTGTTTTGTGATTTATTGGAATCTCTTTTGTCGCGTGTGCCAGGTTCTAACAACCAATGAAAATTCATGTTGCACTATATTTTTACTACCTTTAACTTTGAACAGTAAGAGTTTAAATTTGATCGATGTGGCTGATACAAGTAATCTTTATCTGACAAAATGCAAAAATATTGACACTATAAAATGTAAGTATTTCTTTTTATAACTAGTTCAGAGCAAAAACATCATAGCATATATTACATCATAGTGCTACTCTCATTAAGCGTACTTAAGATATTAATGCTTGAATAATTTCATACGTCATTGATAACACGTCTTCTAATTTTACTATTTGTGTTTTACAAATCTATAACTGAAGTTTTAGGAGGTTGGACTTGCAATAGAGTCATAAAGCTCGAAACAATGGACACGTGACAAGGCATTTGAGAAGAAATAACTTATTTTTAACTTTCGTACATCCACGACATCAATCTAAACATCCCCACATCCACGACATCAATTTAAACATCCCCACATTCATGAAATTCATTTTTTCAACCAAGCGTTTCATATAATTATAGAGACTCCACCTTATACGTGATGCATTCTAACGTCTAGGATTTTGACTAATTAGTCTAATTATTAGAGAGAAAAAATATCAGTTCTTTGAAGCAGAGTTCTTAAAACGAATCTTAGGCTGTCATTACCATACAAATCGTTTAAGATAAAAATAATTTGAAAATAATAAGTAAAGAGCATCATCACATACTTCTGGACTTAGATTAACTCGATGATATCTAAAATACATAGCCACTTCTGTGGCTTAGAAATAAACGAAAACAACATTTTTAAAAGGTTTACAGTAGTTTGATGGAAGACAAGACGTTTCTGACATTTCCACACGTACGTAGAAATAATACGGGAACACGTAACTCTTTGAGCGCTATAAAGTGTCATTTTATATTTTCTTAACATCCTTATTACGTAACTCACACCACGTCATCACACTTTTAAGTTATCATCAAAGCCAATTAATTAATTAAATTTGATAGAATTAAAACGTAAGACGCAATCATAAAAACACACATTTGATTGGTTACAGTAGATTCACTATTAAACGAGATTTAAATTTTGAGGTTCAGTAAATTAATAAAAATAAAAACAAATGAAACTAATTTGGCTTGTTGTTGTTTGTTGTTGATTAACAAGCATATTTTCTTTGATCGTAGGTTACAAGACAGTGTATTATTTTTAAACAGAACACGTTGTGTATCACAAATGTTGAATGCTACATTTTCACTCTTTGTTTATATTTTAAACATGGGTTTAAAAAATAAGAGAAGTGTCATAAATTGTGGTTAATTTAATTGAATCAGTTACAAGCTTTCATGATCACTGAGAGCATATTAATTTTTTAAAATTTTGTTTGAAATTAAATTATTATTTCCGACTAAGGTTTTAACCCAAATTACAATTTATATATTACCCTATTCATCGTTATTAATTTTAAAAGAAACAAAAAAGTTAAGGCTCCCAAACCGCTTCACAATAACATTTGTATTTCGTTGATTAGATTTTTAAAGTTATTAATAATATTTAGCACGACTTACTGTCATGTGTATTGCTATAAAAAGTATGATTCATTCTATAAACATGGCAATGGGATACTTTACACCTACATGTAGTGGTTTTTTTCGCCTCACCTAGAAAAGTGAATTTTTAAAAAGCTGCGTGAATCATGTTCGCGTCCCAAACTTTAATAACTCCTAAAGTTTCACCTGAATTTCCTAACACAATATATTAGCTATTCTGTAATCAATGTTTATGTTTTGTAAATTTTTAGGTGACTTTAACAAAGAAATTATTGGATAGATCTCAATCACTTTGACATTCCGTGTGTAGAATGTAACAAATAAAATTTGTAAATATAGTTACCCCAGTAAAAAGGATGAGAACCCATATTAAAGAGCCAAGGTCCGATGCATCAGCTGTAAACAATCTTTGAGCGTTTAAGCTGGCGTGGGTGTAGTACATCCGCCTACACTCGGAAATCCAAGTCTTAGTCTTGCACTCAGATTCCAACAGTGACTAACTCGCCATGTTTACATCAGTGACTAACTCGTAATGTTACATCCCACAAACAAGGCTTGACGTCATTGAGAAGTGGAGCAAGGACTTCATTGGCGGGGCCAGAAAACTGACACTTTGCCCTCATTCTCAACTAAACAACAACTATATAAAGCTTTGATATTCAAACAGCTGCAGGTTACCAACAAAGCCACATCTTTAATAGTAGGAAATATATTATTTAGGGCTGCGGAAATTATCGATTAATTTCTCGATTAATCGGTAAAAATGTTATCGATTAAAATTATATTAATTGATAAAATAGCGATTAAATGTAAGGAGAATCTTTTAAACAATTTTTACAAATTATTTAATATTATTAATACTTAACAATAGTTTGCTTTATTTACGTACAAACGTCTCCATTGAAAGAGAAAAAAAAAGATTTTTAGGGTGTAAACTTCAAAATAAGCTGTTTCTATAAGTAACATGATATAAAAAAATTAATCTTTGTTTTTACTTAATTAACAATAACAAAATTTAAATTCATTGACATTGTGACATTATGTTGAACTACTTTTATTTAAATAAAAAATGCCAATCCCGTTTGTTGTTACTTCCCTTTATAGTTTCAGTTTGATGACGTCATACATCTTATTTTTAGCTTTAATCAAAATCAGCGATTAAATATTCGGTAATTTATAAAAAGTTATCGATTACCTGTAAATTAATCGATAACAGCCCTAATATTATTCAGAGTGTAAGCAACGAAAATTAAATTATAATGCTTATAGAAAAAAACAACATCGTAACCTAATCGCAACCCAGGCTACACAATCCTTGAAAAATGTATAGACATCCTGTACAAACGGTGACCAGAATGGATGAACCAGGAGGACTTGAAATAATATCGTATATTCACAAAGTATCGGTGTTATCAACAAATTAGTTAAACATCAGACTTGTCTTTTAAGGGGTTTTAATATGAATCAGCAGAACTTTCTGCACAACGTGCGGTATTTTTAGCTTCAGCAACGACATGCAAGTGCGAGGTATTCTGGGAAGAGTGCGTTGTCTCCGATACGAACATCAGGAGGAGAAAAAAAATATCGACCTTAAATTGACTGTTTGCACAGAGTCAGAGTGGTGTAAATTATCTATGTATCGTTGAATGCCAATCTCACACACTGCCCAAGCACAAAATTCCTTCCCTCTACCCTGAATGCCAGACACTCTAACTGTTAATAATACTGTTTGAAATATTCATTTAATTCGCTTGCGGCAATATGTGATATATTTTGCAATATTATCTTTTAAAACAAAAAATTAAAATTAAAACAATACATCGATGCTTATCTGAACTTGTCTTAACTATGGCACGTAATTAACTATTTCATGAATATCTAAGAGTCACGTGGTTACAGAAATATTATCAAGTCATGTTTGTGAATTGTATTATTAGTAGGCGAACCTTTAAAAAAAATAAAATAAATAGAGTGATGTCACTTTGATTTATTAAAAGACTTAGTTTTTTTTATTGTTCACTGCAAAAATCGTAAATTGCCTTGGATGGGTTTGGAGAGGGGGAGGCTTGTGAACTAATTACAGTGAGTTCATTGTTAACACTGCTGGACTTTTTAACATAATTATTAAAATGACCCGCGGATTTTGCCTCGAGCCACTGATAAGTCAAAATTCATTCTAAAGAAAAAGATCAAGTGTCCGTTTGGCGCATGTCAAGTGAAACACTCAAGTATAACAATAAGCCATTTTGTGCTATCACTGATACAAATAAACTCGTTGTCATTTATCATAATTTTATTTTATTTAGTTAGATGAATAATGAATTATTTTTTAAAATATTATTTTTAGAGATATAAGATGTTTTCTTTACAGTAAACTTCAACATGCCTAAACCTGGAAGAGACCCAGAATATATTCGGGGAAATTTAGGCCAGAATCAAACCTAAGTGAAGCATCCTTCAACGCTAACAAAAAATTTTTATGTATAATTAAAAAAAAACAACAACAACACATTTTCAGCTTGACCAACAAAAATGTAACTCTTGTGATACATATAATTGAACTATAACATAATATAACTCTAATAGTAATAGTATGCAAAGTGAATAATAATCATTTACTCCACTTCTTTAAAGTACTAGGAGCTGTCACCGATATCTTTTCTAAAGTAAAACAATATTTGGCTCATGTAAAGAACATCATTTTATTTGCTTCTTTACAGCACCAGCTTGTCAATTTTATTTCCCTCCAATAAATACCTTATTTTCCCCCCTCTAATACACAGCATTTTCTTTTTTTTTCCCCACTGAAGCATTACATTGTCAATTTTCTCTCACCAGCTCCTCTTTGGGATTTAATGCATTATTCTGTTCCTTCGCTTAAAAGCAATCATTTTATTGTTTTATTATTCCAATCTATCACATAAAGTGACATTGTCCGTCTTTTCGCACCTGATAGAGTAAAATAATTTCTTTTCTTGCTACATCCAACAAAAGTAAAGTATGAAAAAAGTCCAGAGAAGTGTATCTTATCTTAGATATACAGACGCTCCTTCTATGCAGAAGATAATTGCGTCCACAGACCATGAGAGATGATCTGTTGGCAAGTGATGCAGCGGTCACAGGCCACGGCTATAGGGGTTCCACGCATTACCCCAGCCGCCTAACCATTGTTTAGTTAGGTACCCATTCGGAGCTGGGTGACTCGGGGACTCCTCAGGCCCCGAGAACAAATCCTCACCTTCGTATGTATGTAATACAAGAACCGTAATGCTGAGATTTGAAGAAGTATCAACGGGATCAAGGATGCGAAGCAGTGAGTGTATTTCATGTTTGTGACGCACACGTAATATCACAATAATAAAAACAGATTACAGAATACACATCCGAAATAAGCCATCTAAAAGACATTACGTTGAAAGAAGTTATGACGACAACTCTAAGGTTCATTGCTATTGTGGATTAAGGGGGGGGGGGCTGATTGGGCTAAAGCCAGGGGCCCCCAATGATTTACGGACCCCAAACTTATTATATTGTAATATAAAGGTGGCTGGACCGGGCCCCAGGTGGAATCACAGTCAGGGGCCCCATGCAATCTTGATCCGCCCCTGGTTTATTGGTCCGTGTGCAAAAATAACTAAATCGTGTGCCAAGTTGCATAGCATCCATTTTTGTGTACAAAACTTTACACCCAACAAACACTGACATACTGTATTTTCCTTAGTAAAATTTGGTTGCGTGGTAATTCTAAACGGCTGCGTGGCGTCGGTCAGATATCTGCGCAGCCGCACAGCTAAATGGGAACATTGCAAGCAACCAAGCTCAAGACGGACCAAACATGTCCCTACGCGAAGAGGGGAAGTAACCACAATCATGTAATAATTACGTCTCTGATATAGAGTTGTTTTTTGTAGGAAGAGGTCTATAAGGGGGGGGATGAAGATAAACACACATGAAGACCTCAAGGGAAAAAAACGGCTATGTATGTTTACGTTTTACAGTTTGAAAAAGTATTGTTGTTGAATGATTGACATGATTTCAATTGCTACCCCGAATCATAATGTGTGCGCACCGGGCACTAAGTTCCGTGAGAATAATAATTTCTGTTAACAACATGCGCAATGCGTTTTTTTAAAGTTTTCAGTGACGCGCTTCTTTCAAGTCAACCCCGAAAGCGAGTACTTTAACACAATCAAGACTCACCAGCCACCCCTCCCTTCCCCGCACTTCCGTTTTTCATGTGCGTATATAACCCAGGACTAGGCCAGGGCACTGACAACAGTTGTGTACGCTGTGAACGGTCGTCCAACTGCAGTTTGTTGTTGGGATGGTCAAGATGGATGTCGTTAAAGTTTTATTTGTGAAGTTTTTAGTGTTGATGGTTCTTGTAGGACTCGTTTCCTCGCAGTGAGTACAACGATTTAGCAGGATCGTAAATACGTTATTTTAATTCTGATATTCAATTGGAAGTTTAGATTTCATAACACTAACTGTACATTCAGAGATTCTTTGTGTAACTTAGGCATATTACTTGATTTAATTTAAGTACATGAAATTATTAAAAGCCATTTCAAATTTAAACTTTAAAAATTATAACATTGGTACTTCTTTCTGGAGCCGTATTGGTGTAGGTGAAAAGAGATGATTTTAGAAATAAATAAATGTTGACGACTTAGGCAATTGTCTTCACTTTCTGGTTATGCTAAAGGGCCGTCCATAAAGTACGTCAGAGGAGGGGGGTAGGGTTGTAAGAAAATGTAACAGTTTGTGACAGGGGAATGGGGATGTCCGGCCATGTGTGACGTCACAGAATTTTAGATTAAATTTTAATCATTTTGTTAATTAATTTTTTTTTAGAAAGTGTGACGTACTTTAAAGGGGGGGGGGTCAAATATTTGTGACAGTTTGTGACAGTGGGGAGGGGGGGGGTTAAAAATGGTCAAAAATAGCGTGGCGTACTTTATGGACGGCCCTTAAGAATTAATCAACATCTCGCTATTCTAGTAAAATATGACTTCATTCTTACGCTCTTCACCGGAATCGGATAGCAGTAATTCTGTAGCCATGTGTTGTGATGCCACATCAAGCTTTTCAAACATTACGTTAGACCTGTACACAAAACAATACATGTTTCCAGAGGCGTCACTAGGGTTGGTGTCACCCGGGGCGGTAGCTCATGGTGTCACCCGGGGCGGTAGTTCATGGTGTCACCCCCTCAATATTTAATCTATAGAACTCCTCCGTGTTTTCCAGTGCCAAATAACGGGAATATATATAATTTTATGGTCTGGTGTCACCCCCCTGATGGTGTCACCCGGGGCGGCCCGCCCCCTCCGCACCCCCCTAGCGACGCCACTGCATGTTTCATTCTGATCAAAGTTTATTTTTAACAAAAAAATCTTTTCCTACTCCGTTATCTTATAACTGTTTTTATTTCCATTTTTTCAAAATTAAAAAAGTCTACAGATATTTTTTCCAGAATTGACCCGATGGCTAGCATTTGCATTGTTCAATGGCTCAATCACAACTTCCTAAAAGTGAAATAGTAAAACTTATAAAGAAAACTTTCTTCTGAGTTTAGCGTATTAAAACAATGACAGACAAATTTCCTATCTCTGCTCTAAAGAAGGAGAGATTTTAAAAAAGTTGTCACACGTTGACTGGAGGATCACGGGATGTCATTCCATCCAGCTCTAAACAAAATGTCGTGATTCGTGCATCTACTTACTGTCTTTTGTTTATAGACAATAAATTAGGTTGAGCTGGGATGGACGTGGGGGGGGGGGTGATATTCACAGATGAAAACAGACAAAAATATGAAGTCCCATGTGATAACAAAAAGGGCTCCAATCATAAAATTATAACACAAAGTATTCTGGAGTTTTAAAAAAATCAGTCTTAAAGGAATTTTCTTTTGAAAATTTCAGGTATTGAATATATTTTTTATTCCTCTTGGAGGACAGAAATTCATTAACATCTCTGAGATCTTAAACTTACAAAATAAAAATTTGATACGAACATAATTTAGTTCGTAACTCATTAACTTTGAAAAAAGGGGATTTGTAGAATTTTAAAAAAAAAAGATTTGACATTTTTTGTAATTCTTAGACATGAAATAGTTAAAACATAATAATCAACTTACGATAAATAATATAATTAATATACGATATCAATGTATAATTTTGAAACATTTTTTAAATTACAAAAATAATATATACGAATGTCTCATTCTATAATTTTCGTTCTTTGGCCAATAATCTCACACGGTTCTTTGTTCGTTTTGACCAACCATTGATGTAATGATCTTCTTTGCCAACGGTCTAAACAACAAGCCAAGACTATTGATATTTCCACTGGAAATTGGCTACACAGTTCCTTGGCTACACAGTTCCTTGGCTACACAGTTCCTTGGCTACACAGTTCCTTGGCTTCACAGTTCCTTGGCTACACACTTTCTTCTAATGAGCTGGATTCAGTGTTGTGTGAGGCATGATTAGTTTCTCTCACATAGGCGTTAACCCAGGCCAATTATATCAAAGGTGTAAACAGTAATGGGCACTGTCAAGCAGAAGACACTGAAGATATGGTTTGCGATGGACCTGATGGAACCTTCTTCTATATTATAGATCTAAAGAACTAATTATTTATATAACATAGCCTTCAGAACATTTGTGATGTTTTCTTGTTATTTCCTTTTGTTGAGGGGAGAGTTGTACATTCAATTAACCAACTGCACAACACGACACAGATTTTCAGTAAAAATAAATAACACTTATTTCGATGTGAACTTTTTAGACAACAAATTCAGTTAAGTGGTACACATGAGTTTTAGCTTGTCGTTAATTGTCGCAATTCATCTATAAATACCATTTAAACCCTTTATATTAACTCGTAGTGTTTGCTTGCTTGAGTGCCAAAAAAACTTTGGATCGATTTTTAACCTATGCTAGAATATGCATCTTCTGTATGGGACACATCCACCAAAGAAAATATTGATAACCTTGAACAAATATAAAAAAGAACTGCCCGATTCATTACTGGAGAATATTTAAAACTCACAAGAGTAACACCATTAGTTAAAACATTAAACCTTGAAAGAATAACCAAGCGTTAATGAGTAATTATACAAAAAGCAATTAACTCCAATTTAGAAATACAACATAAAGATAACTTAATGCAACCGTCAGATAGACATAATGATGAAAACACCCCTTTTTAAAAATCCCATACTAGCTAATTACCCGGGCTTTGCTGCGGTAAATTAGGATTTGAATTAGCGTTGGGAATCCGTAAAAACTAATTCAAAACCCATTTGTTTTCAATCTGGATCATAATGGATATACTAAATATATTAACTTAACTTAACTTTATTTCTCAAGGTCTTATAATTATAAAATGGGGGATAAGGCTTTAGCATTTTCCGAAAAAATACATTTGTTGCTCCCGGCCCCGAAGAAATGGACAGTATGAGTTCACTGCACTGCAGTATTTTAATAAAGGCTCTCACGTAGTTATATACAAAGTTTGGTCAAGGATCATTAATTTACATAGTAGCTAACGCTCAAACTAATCTTTATATATCTCATAAAAGCAAAAAAGCAACATAATGGGCCTTCTTACCCTAGGGGTGGTCACCCTAGCAAACTACCCACGCTCTACACGGAAGTTAGGATTTTAATAAGCGTTGAAAACCCATTTCACACCAAATCAAAACACCAATTGATTTCACTCTGAATCATGATGGATTTACTTGTTTGTCGATATTTAATTAGTCAAGGTAGTGTAATATCTAATGGTTACTAAAAGGACATTACTGGCCCCCGTGAAAAATGGATGCAGGATGTGCATATTTCATAAGGTCTGAGGATTTCAATCTAGGTCATGATAGAGTTACGTGTCTATATTTATTTATTTTTATTTTTTTTAAATCTAAAAGTAAAAATGCTTTAAATATTTACGAAAAAAATATTTGAGGTCCGGGCCCTGAAGAAACAGACGTTAGAAATTCATTACCCCAGTGGACATTTTTATATTATTTTTTAAAAAAAAATCAAATTTAGACAATAATTTATCCATTTACCCAGTAGCCACTTTTTAAATTACCTTTTATATAACTAATGTTAAAAATGGCATACGGGCCCCCAGTCCTAAAAGTTGATGTTTCTAAAGCGTTTACTTTTAATGCCAGAAACGTCATCTGTAGCATACCCAAAAACTTCCTAAAGTTTAATGTCCGTGGGATGAATAATATACATTTACTATTAAAACTTCTTTTTAAAAAATACTAAAATAAGGGTCGGGGGGACTATCAGTGTAAAATGTATAGTTCAAAACAAAAGCTTATTTTAATTTGGATCATGGCGAATATATTTGTTTGTTAGAATTTGTTTTAAGAAATCGAGTGTAATCGAATGGTTAAAATGTCTTAAATGTCAACGTAAAAGAGATTAGGGGCCCTCAGCTAAAAATGATTGAAAATATAATTTTAATACCCTAACTATTTTAAATATAGGCCATCTAGTATCTTCCGAGTTTTGTAAAAATAAATTTACACAGAATCAAGATTTTTAAATTTGTTATTTAGGTAATATAAGGTGAAAAAAAATCACTACATTCTGGGTCCCGCCCCAAGTGTGTGATAATTTTGCCTGTTACCATCCCAAAATTCCATGCGTCTACGTCTACCTATACAGGAAGTTGGAGAATTTTCGATGATTAAATTTGTATATAAGAAAAAATAAATATAGGCCCTAGCCCCCTGTTAGTGGCAATTTAAATATTATTTTCGCCTGTTACCAGCGTGGGAGTGTACTCAACAGTTTCCCTAAAATTTCATGCTACTAGCCACATGGGAAATTGGATAATTAGATCTATTGATGAATCAGTTTTTATAACAGAAAAAATACATTCGATCCCCCCACCCCCAGTGAGTGATACTTCAAATATACAGGCGAAAGTGGTAACATAGTGATTTTCAGAAAAATGAGGGAAAAAAAAGAGATTTTTTTGGCCCCCCGGCCCCCATGAAAGTGAATTCTAAAAAACATTTTCGCCAATAATCGTTATGAGAGGCTACTCAACAACTTACCAAAGTTTCATGCTTCCACCTACACGGGAAGTTGGAGAGTTAGTGATGAGTAAATCTAATATATAAGAAAAAAGATACATTTGGGCCCCCAGTAAGGAATAATTTAATTATCGTTTTCATCTGTTCCATTCCGGAAGTGTACTCAACAACTTCCCAAAGTTTCATGCTTCTGCCTACACGGAAAATAGGATAATTAGGGATTTTCATATTTTATATAGTCCATGTAAGGAAAAAAAACGTTTTTGGCCCCCGGGCCCCATAAGTATGAATTTTAAAATTATTTTATGCCAATTATCGTCGCGATAGGCTACTCAACAACTTTGCAAAGTTTTATGCTTCTACATTCACGGGAAATTGGAGAATTAGTGAAAGGTGATAAGTCAGATTTTACATAAGTAAAAATACATTTGGGTCTCCGGCCCCCACTGAGTGATACTTTAATATTTTTTTTTGCATGTTACCATCGCGGGAGTGTACTCATTAAGTGCCCAAAGTTTCATATTTCTACCTACACGGAAAAGTGGAGAAGTGGATATTTTCAGTATTTAAAAAAAGTTTTTGGGCCCCCGGTCCCCATGAGTCTGAATTCTAAAAGAAATTACGCCAATAATCGTTGCGAGAGACCACAAAACAACTTACCAAAGTGTCATGCTTCTAACGGAATGAGTCAGTTTTTAATATAAGAAAAAATACATTTAGGCCCCCGGACCCCAGTAAGTGATAATTTAAATAATGTTTTCACAAGTTACCATCGTGGAAGTATACTGAACAACTACCCAAAGTTTCATGTTTTTACATACACGGGAAATAGGAGAATTCGTGATTTTCAGTTTTTTAAAGTTTATATTAGAAAAAAACTTTATTTTGGCCCTCGGCCCCCAGGAAGTGATAATTTAAATATTTTTTCATCTGTTGCCATTGTGTAAGTGTACTCAACAACTTACCAAAGTGGCATGCTTCTTAATAAATAGAAAGTTAGAGAATTAGTGATGAGTCTGTTTTTAACTTAAGAAAATAACTAAATTTGGGCCCCCGGACACCAGTAAGTGATAATTTCAATATTATTTTTGCCTTTTACAATCGTAGAAGTATACTTAAAAACTACCCAAAGTTTTATGCTTTGACCTACACGCGAAATAGTAGAATTGGTGATTTTCATTTTTTATAAAGCTTATATAAGGAAAAAAATCAAAATAATGGGCCCCCTTACCCCAGGGGTGGTCACCTGGGGTTGAAACATAGCCTATGACCTTTCCTGGGTCAAATTGGGGTCCCATGCAAAATTTTAGCTCCCTTGGTCCGACGGTGTGAAATTCTATTGGTAACAAACAAACAAACTTTCATCTTTATATATTAGATGCAAGAACAAACACATACAAGTTTTCTTTCTTGCCGTCCGGTATTCGGGCATGAAATGGGGTGCCTAAAGAAACCAGGAAAGCCAACATTTTATCATGATTTAAAACTCTATATACATAGCAGCCACCACTTCTTTACAAACTTGCATTTGTATCGAGTTTTGAATAGTGTCAGTGCTTGTTTTCCTGTATTGTTCAGGTAACCACAATCCACGCAAAGACCTCGATATTTTATATATTTATATAAAAGTTGGCAGTGAGAGCTGTTCGATGGCTAAGTTTGCACACACACCCCTTAAACCTCCCCCCCCCCCCANCCCCTTAAACCCCCCCCCCCCCCCAACAAAAAACCAGTTAAGAAAACAAGTTCATGACGTCGCAGCTAAGATCTCAAGATTCAGACATCCACAAGTGAAGTGAAGAGCGCCCTCTTCCGGCCCTTTGACAGTTTCCTGTCATTAGGATATCTCTGACTGGCACGAATGTTTTTACACAGCAATTTTGATATTCGAGGATTTATATGATACCATGATCTGGCGCAGAATACCTCAACTTGTATTGTCTTTAAATACTGTGACTGTGACACTGCTCACATTAACATAAATATATTGTCTTTAAGGACTGTGTCACTGCTCAAATTACCATAAAATACATTATCTTTAAGGACTGTGAATATGATGAATATTTCAAAAACATATTCAGGCTAAGGACGGGCCACAACAAACTTAGGCAGCACATGTTCTGCAAACCTTAAATTGGAGAAACCGAAATGTGCCCCTGTGGAACAGCTGCAGAGAACGCGGACCATGTGCTGCAAAACTGCCCTCTGTATTACCATACCCGAACAACCATTTGGCCCCAGGAAGCTACCCTCCACCATAAACTGTATGGTGGACTGAACCAATTGACAGCCACAGCGCAGTTCATCTCAGATATTATGCTTGTGGTCTAAATCCTCCTTTAAAAAGATTCTGAGTACGCAGAAAAGAAGAAGGACTGTGACACTGTTCATATTATAACGACTTTTATTATCTTTAAGAATTCAATTTAGGGCATATTTTAGTAAAACGTATTTTGTTATCTAAAGCAGAAATGTCACTATTGTTGCTGTCACCATGTTTGGTAGCTTTTAGGGTAACACCCGGCAATTTATAATTTCCTCCCCTATCAGTAATCAGGAATTCTTAACTAGATCACCAAGACATGTCCATGGTTGTTGTTTTTTTAATTGACGCACACACACACACACACACACATACACAAACACACACACAATAAATAAGTAATAATAAAAAATTCAGAAACGGAATACCGCTCTCTAAGATAGCAATACAAAGAGGTTCTCCAGGATATAGAAACGATTACGTTTTTAATTGCAATTTTTACGTAATTTAATCTGAAAAATTAAACTTAATTTCTTGGTTTTACATCAATACATCTTTTAATACATCAATATTAACTAAATAAATTTCGATAGGAAAAAAAATCAATGATGGCAGAAGAATTGTCTATCTATATTATTTGCATAAATGTCTTCTGCAAAAAGTCTCTAGTAACTCAATAAATAGATACATATTATACTTAAAAGTGTGTTTGGGTTATTGACCTTTAATTGATGAATATATATAAGAAGTTTTACGCTAGCAGCTACTCTGATATGCGTAGCAGCCTAATCATACGCACAGGTTTTGAGGAAATCTTGTAAGATAATCTAAATTAGCTTATTATGATATTCACATGCAGGTTTCTCTAAAACCAAGGAAACCTCTAAACTAAAGGTATTACAAAAGTCGAATTAACTCACTATCTCAACTATCTGCGCACACCAGTTGTGTAGACCAGAAATGAACGCACAAGTTGACATCTTAACGGGGGTCTCACCAAATTGTGTATTTGTGTGTGTCTGTGAGTGTGAGTATGTGTGTGAGTGTGTGTATGTGAATGTGGGGAAGGGGTGATGAGATATGACTGAATCATATTTGTTAAAAATGGCTTATGAACTGCAAATATTTAAAACTATTTTATGTCAAATACGTATATGTGAAAAATAATGCAAAATAGTGTTGTTAACTTCAAGATAAATTTTTCAAAAGTCTCAGCCTTTCAATTCTTGCTCCCCAGTCAATCACGTGAATAGTGAGCTCAGTAGTTGACAAGTCACGTGATTCAAACAAGAATGCTAATATTTTCAACATCCTCTCCTCCCTTGGCCTTGCTTTCTTGAGTGATAAGATTTGTCTATTTAGTTTTAGTGGCAGGACAAATATAGCCACAAGAATTATCAAATAATATTGATATATTATGATTTTATAAATAAATAGATACAAATAATTTTTGGAATAAATGAGCTGATGACCGATTTACTATTTATAGTAGAACTTAAAACAAATCATTTTTATGTAAATGTATCATTCAACAATCAACGCATCATGGAAACATGATATTGCCACCATTCTATGCTGTCATACTATCCAATGCTATTACCAGTGCTTTTTTTCTGGCGGAACGCACCGGAACGCCGCACCTTTTTTATGTTTACTACGCTCATTTCAGTGTTATTTCTTTATGACAAAACGGACATAAATATGCGTTCCTGAACCTTTTTCTTCAGAAAAAAAGCACTGGCTATTACTATGATGATGATTCTATTTCGAATAACGCTCAAGGTCTATGCTAGTCCTACATTTGTTTTTTTGTTGTTTTTTTTTGTTTTTTTGTTGGTTTGTTTATCACGCTCTCATTCTCAAACCTCCTTTTATTTTTATATTTTTAAAGTCTTATATTTCTCAAAAATTTTTGCTTATCGGATCGTTACTGTCGTTACAGTCACTCGCGTATTAAAGATTTTGGAAAGATGAAATAAATTAAAACATAAATTGATAAATACGATCATCCGATCTTTTAGACCTTCGCCTCATCTACAAGCAACGATCTTACGTAGAAAGCGTTTGAGAAACATTAACCTTTAAACTTGTGTAATATTTTATTGTTTATTTTACAGGGGTTTTCTTTTCACCATGCCAAAAGATCTGCGCCAAGGAACCCATTCGCAGTTCTGCTTGACTGTGTACAGCAATCAGGAGAAAAACAATGATGAGAAAAAAAATGCTATTTCAATTAAACTTCTGAGAGATGAAAAAGAAAGTCTTACCATTTCAGACATTTACACAGATGGTAAGTGATAAAAAGATAGATCCTAGCAAAATGAGCCCTGGATATTGTGTTCAGTGTTAATTTATTTAAACATTCTTTTTCTTACTAAGTCTAAGTATTACTAAAAACAATAAATACATCTACATCTGCCTTGCATTAAAACATTAGAAAAGCTTTCATTATCGTAATATACACAATTTACAAAGTATTCAGTTTCAGTAGAAATACAATATTATTATTATGAAACAAAAACTTTACCTCTTGCTTCCTTAATTTATTTTGGAAAACCATTTCAGGGGAACAAAAATGCAAGAAATTCAAAGTTCCTGAGCAAGGTGTTTACAAATTGGTGTTGTCTAATGACACTGACATCATTCAAGAACCTGTAAACATAACTGTTCATGGAAGTAAACTTGTCACATTTGTACAAACAGATAAACCAATGTATAAGCCTGGTCAGACAGGTAACAATTTATTATTTTATTTTTACAAGTTTTTTTATAGGCATATTAAATTAAATGAAATAGAATAACATGCCCCATTATTAAGTTTTAATTAAACTTGACTAAATTTAAAGCTTAAACCAAATAAGGTGTACCCAAATGGGATACATGGCAATTAAGCCACAATAATTAAAAACTAATTATTTATGTCTCTTTATTCCCTTAGTTAAATTTCGTGTGTTCACTTTAATGAGTAATCTTAAACCAAGATTGGGAGAGGTAAATATACAGGATAAAATATAGTTTATTAATTAAAAATATTTTTTTGGCATTTATTGATACTGATATTGCAACAATATATTTACAAAATAACATATAGCATAGAATATAACATCTTTATGCCTAGTCCATCTTTATCTGCATGTGAAAGAATATCAGATTTGAGGTCATCATATTTAGACTTCCAAAAATTGAAAAATCCATGAAACATTTCTCTTATTTCCGTTTTCCATCATGGATTTACACATATCCGATAACTTGAGGTATTTCAAGTGTAACATCAAACATAATTTCTAAATACATCACAGCCATTATTTGGATGTCACTTAATCTCTCTCATATTATCTACTGCACACGGATAAATTCATTTTGTATCTCTGAGGAAGGGTAACTTTTTAATTGTTTATTGAACATACACTCCTCTACACCAGCCTCACTGGGGCCTCTGTTAGCATTGAAACACATTTAAATACCAGCTCAATCAAGTTTCCTCTTTTCAATAAAGATTCATCTTTTTCAAACCACTTAAAGCCAGACTTGCTTGCATGGAACAGTATGATATTTAGCATATTGTATAAGATATACATCAATTTATAAAAAAAAAATTTTCTCAACTCTTCACATAATTTTCCAGAGGGAGACTATACATATTTTCAACCAACTTAATTAATGTATTCATATGCCTTTATGTGTATGTATGTATCAAAAGCAAAACAAACAATAATTCAGACTAAAATGAAAGTAAAAGAAACAGTGGCAGAAATTATTTTTAGTAGCTAGATTCTGATAGCTACATGTTTCAATATTGAATACAATTTTATTTTCTAGATCAAGAGCATTTTTGTTAAAGACCCGAATGGGATAAGGGTGAAACAGTTCTTAGATGTATTTACCAAAGGTAAATATTTAATAAAATTAAAGTTTAAATCAATCAGTTTATTTTTTACATTACATCAGAAATTATAATTATATTTATAATGAATTTTAAAATGTTTATTTATCAAAATCTCACAAATATTTCTATAAGAAAAATGTTAAAAAATTATCAGGCTAAAATTTTAAAGCTAAAATATTATTTTTATTACAGGAATAGGCAGTTTTGAATTTCAGCTGGTTGCAGAAGCAAAACTTGGCCTATGGAATATTGAAGTTGTGGTTGATGAGTCTCATGAAAAAAACAATAACATTGGTGTTGGAGTATTTGAAGTAAAAGAATATGGTAAGGTAGTTATATATGTATAAAGATATAAATATACCAGAGGCGTCACTAGGGCTGGTGTCACCCGGGGCGGTAGCTCTTGGTGTCACCTGGGGCAGTAGCTCATGGTGTCACCCACTCACGACTTAACCCATAGAACTCCTCCCAGTTTTCCAGTGCCAAATAACGGGAATATATAGAATTTTACAGTTTGGTGTCACCCCCCTGATGGTGTCACCCGGGGCGGCCCGCCCCCACCGCACCCCCATAGCCATGCCACTGAAATAAATATATATACATGTATATATATAAGTGAGTTAAGACAGCTTTATAACTTATGGTGATCTTAGCTGAAAAAAATTTCATCATAAAATGTAATTTTTCACAAGTATCTGATGAACTCCTCCTTGAAATTTAAATTCCCCTACTTATAAATAAATATCAAGAATCAATTGTTAAATATTGCTTTATTTTTTTGTGTTCTCTTTTTGTGTGTGTGTGTTAAGTCCTCCCTCGCTTTGAAGTTGTTGTGTTTCCCCCTGCATACCTGCTTCAAACTGATGAGACTGTTGAAGGAAAGGTTTGTGCCAAGTGAGTTCACTATATTTTTTTATGACCCACTACTACTACAATTTAATCTTAGCGAACATTTTTCTCAAATTTTATTATTTAGGTAGAATTGCTGTATATATATTTTAACAAATGTACAGATATTTTTCTGATTGTCCAATCTGAACATCTATTTTAAATGTTTTCTACAGCTATACATATGGGAAGCCAGTTACAGGTTTTCTAGACTTGGAGTTGTGTTGGACTTATCCTTATGGACCACCTGCTGGGCCTTGTTACACCCAAACTGTTGAGGTCAGCTAGACAAAAAAACTGTCTATTAAAAAATAAAATTTATGTGATTGCTAATGATAGCAACAAGTTTTAGACCCAATTTAATGTAATAAAAAATGATGCTATTATTCAAAGTCTTATCAGTATTTTGGCACAGTTCATCAATTCGATATTTAAAAAAAGTATTTTATATTATTCTAGTCAGTGTGTTTCTCCTCCTACAGATCTCTGGTTGTTATGAATTTTCTGTGGCTGCCACAGAAATACCAGGAATAAGAGATGTCTATTATGGGAGGCTGAAGATACAAGCATCTGTAACAGAGCAAGGAACAGCAGCAGTAGTTAACAAGACTCATGAGGGCACTTCTATAGCATATCAACCATTAAAAATTGAACTGAAAGACTTTACAAATGGATACTTCAAACCCGGTCTTCCATTTTATGGAAAAGTAAGTGAGATTGAATTAAGTAAAAACAATCAGTTATACAACTTATTTCAACAGCTTAGGATATAAAAATGTGCTAAAATATGCTAAATTTTAATTTTTATAGCTAATTGAATGACTAGTTATCTGCTACATAAACTAATGTATCTGGCATATATCTTTTCATGACTTATTCACCAATATCATTCCCACTCCTGCTTGTGTGTTTTGCAAATATTGTGCATGCAACATGCTATTAATTTTACAAACTTTATTGATGATTGGACAAAAGGAGATCTTATCATAGTCGTGTAGAATGTATGTAATTTTTAATCAGACATATAATATAGTAAAAATCTACAAGTTTTATTACTTAAATAACTGATAAGACAGTTCTGCTTTTTAAATGTTTGTTTACTCCTGAGAAAGTCAAACAATACTTTTGATTGGTTATTTGAAATTATAAAAAAAGTATATTCTGTGAGTTATACAAGATCTTTTTAAAAAAAAATTCTTTGCAAAATAAAATAAATAAATAAATAAATAATTTTTTTTAAAAAAAGTTCTATTTCATTTCATTAGCAACCATAAAGGAGATAGATAAGGCTAGGATGCCATGATGTTTTTGTGTAGTAGTCATACACAACTTAATGTCATTATTTAATTATTTTTTTTTACAAGAAATAAGTTGATATCCCTGAAATCCTTTCTTATCTAGTGGGATTTTCCCAGTGCTTAAGCAACATTGCATCCGTAGTGTTAACGTTAAAATATTCCAATAAAATAATATACAGTCGGACCTACTTATCTCGACCTCGGTTATCTCACCAAGGCTATTACGTCGACGCTTTTGAAGTGGAGCCACCAAATTCTCTCTTTGTCTATGCATTTCTCATGGGTTATGTTGCTTCTTTTATGTCGCCGAATCCTAATATCTCGAGTACAAAAGACAGCCAAATTTGCCACTTAACGTCAGTTATCTCGATTATCAATTGTTGTCAAGACAGTTTGTTTTTGCGGACCAGTAAATCTTTAGCAGAAAAGCCCGTTTTACTGTTCGGTCCGTATTTCCCCTTCAATTTTTTAGAACTGAGAAGGGGAAGGTATAAAATTTCCACCTCACCAAGTCTGCTGTTGACATCACAGCCCGCTTACATTCAGCTCTCTGTGCTGTCTTAATTCTGATACTATGCGTTGCTTACTAAGCACTACATTTTTAAATTAAAAATCATTCACTAGCAAGCTCCACTAACAGTGATGATGTATTTTTATATTATTTATTGATGGGATTATTAATAAGAAAACGCTTTTCACAATTGCTCACGTGTTGGCTCTGGTATTCTGCTATAACACAACATAAAATTAACTCTGGGTAATAAGCTAATATATCATACGACTGAACTTAAGTTAACCAGTCCTGATTAAACAGATTAACTGTTGGTGCACATATGCCTTTCTTGCTTAGCAAACATGTATGTTTATTTTTATAGCATGCCGATGACTTCATCAAAGAAATAACAGCAATGTAGTTTTGTAAAAAAATACATAAAGCAACAACTCCGAAAACATGTGCATGTACATTCTCATATATTCACGCATATCATGTACATAAAGAAATTTCAAGCACATGTTAATATTTTGCAACCATATTGGTTGTCGTTTATCTTAATGCTCGGTTATCTCAATGCTTTTCAGCAAGCCCCTAAGCATAACCAGGTCTGACTGTACATGCATTTTTTTCTGTAGGCAATTGTTACTAAACCAGATGAGACTCCAGCAGTGGGAGAGTCTGTACGTGTCACCGCTAATGATCATAGAAACAATCTGAGATTCTCCCAAGAGTTTGTGACTGATGCCTCAGGAACCATTTACTATGCCTTATGTGGAGGATTTACAGAAAACACAACATCAATTAGCCTTGATGTAATTACATGTTTTATTTTAGCCTTGATGTAATTACATGTATTATTACTTAAATTTACATTTTAATCTCTGGCCACTATCAGAAAACACAACATCAATTAGCCTTGATGTAAGTACATGTTTTATGACTTAAATTTACATTTTAATCTCTGGCCACTATCAGAAAAAACAACATCAATTAGCCTTGATGTAATTACATGTTTTATTACTTAAATTTACATTTTAATCTCTAGCCCCTATCAAAAAACTTATAAGAAACTATTTGAATTTTAAGAAATAAACAGTCGTTTTTTATTTGAATTTGAGGTGAACAATTGTGATTTTTTAAATTGTTAAAATTAATTTATCAGTTATTTGCTTAAAAGTGCTAAATAAATGTTACAAACATGTGATTGAATTAAATTCAAAAGGATTATCAGTAGAATATATATTTTCTGAATAAATACCTGTTTCATAATCAAATACTATCATTTAAAATGTTGGAAGATAACGCTTTGAAAACTTTTGCATTTTCATAACATTAAGATTTATTCTCAAGTCAAATATTTATGTTAAAAATAATTTCTGATATTTTATTAAAGAAACAATATATCTTAAAGACTCTCCATAATTACACAATTTATTTAACAACAGGCAGAAGTATTAAGACAAAAGAGCAGCCGTCAATACATTCGGGACTATCGACAAATCAAGCAATGGTTTTCGCCATCACTTAGCTACTTGCAGATACCAAGAAATGATTCCCGCCAAAAGTGTGGCTCTTTTATGAAACTTAATATTCCATTTACCACCAGAGATAACACAAATCTAAAGCTTTACTATCAGGTAAATTTAAGATTCTACTTCATCCAATCAATGAGTTGCTTAAAAAAATTGTAATAACTTATTGTCCTTTTTATTTGTCTTTTGCATTAGAAAAGCAAGCTTAAAAAAGACAGATAACATTTGATTGATCCATATAAATTGAGTTTAAAAAATTTTATTGTTACTTTTTTCTTTTATAAACGTTTTCAAAACATTTAAAATAATGCCATTAAAAAAAACAATTTTCGTGTTTAAGTGTTTAGAAATAAGGAAATAATACCACAAAAACAATCATATTGAACAATAGGATCAAACATTGTAAATCAAACCTTCCATGGTCAAACAGCCTGGGGTTAAAATGTCCAGACGCCTAATTTGCTTTTTCTTGCTGAATTCTTAATTTATTATAAGAACCTATATTTTTTAAATAAGTTTGATTACCATTATGCTTATACAGGTTACGGCTCATGGAAATGTCGTAAGCTCTGGTAAAGTTATTTACAAAGGGAAGAATAGTAAATCAGCCGCTGTCAATAACCCAGCTGCAGAAACATGCCTGAAGCAGGAATTCACAACAACTAACCCACCACAAATAGATGATACAACACAGACTGTAGAATCCACAGATATGGTCACTGGAGCCATGGAGAATATGACCAAATTTTCAACACAGAAAGTAAACTCAAGTAAAGCTCTGGACACAAGCAGTCAGCAAACTTTGAGGCGCCGCCGTTTTGTATATCCTATTGGTAAAGAAAATAAAATAAAAACATCTTTTAACATTTACCCAGTTATGTAGCTGAGTAATTTTAGTTTGTTTAAGACTGGGGTAGCAATGAACTGAAAAAGCTGTCCCTCAATATAAAAAAAAATTTGACAATCTCTTTATTTCATTCCAAATCAATCAATTTACCATTAATGATTTTTAGAGAATAATTGAACAAATTCATTGAAATGTGCTAATAAATATATTTCTTATACCTTAAAAAGTTAGGACAAAATATTATTTTCTTAATTTTCAGACGGTGACCCACACACAACTCCTGATTTCCAAGAAGAAATTATAAGATCAAAATTCTTGTCTGACAAAGTGTCCAGCATCTTCTTAGATTTACCTATTACACCAGAGATGTCCCCAGGGTTTAATCTGTTGGTCTATCATGTCTTGCCAGATGGTGAGGTGGTGGCTGACAATATGCAATTTTCAGTTGACCCTTGTTTTGATAACACGGTAATAAATTGAAGAATTGAAAATAATCTTCAGATCATTCTATGAAAATTAGAAATAAACTTGGACATTTAAAAAAAGTATTGCTATTCTTTTAAAAAAAAGTTAAATAATAATTTCATGTGAAGTTATCAATAGTTTATTTTCCAGTAGATATGACTATAAATGATGTGAAAAGGCTTCATGTTTCCATTTTGAATGACTTAAAATAGCTAGTTTCTAAGCTATGGAATGTTGTGATTCATTTAGCATGCATTATTTTTAAAGGTTGAAATGACATTTAGTGAAACATCAGTTCTACCTGGCGACTCAGTTAACATTGAGCTAAAAGCTGAAGCTGGATCTGTCTGTGGTGTTGGCATCGTAGACAAGAGTGTTAACATTTTAGGTGGTAGCCATCAAGTCACACCAGAGTTTGTAAGATATCCTTCAAAATCTTTATTACTATTTACTTCTACAATCATTTTTTAAATTTCACATATGTTTCTTTTATTCAAGACTTAAAGTGTTACCATGACTAGTCTAAAAATATATTATTTTTTCAATAGATATTTAAGAAGATTGATGAGTTAAATATCGTGGAGCCATATTATCATCATGAAAATACATATTGTGAACGGCGGTTGAAAAAAAATCAAGGTATTTTGTTTTGAAAATACACATTTAAACCTTTTTTAAACATGCTTTAACACATGTTATTTTAAATACGATTAAAAGCCATGTTCAATGCTCACAATTACTATTTCACTTGTATATTTTTTAGAATAAAAGGAAATAGTTTATTTAAAAGTTAATTCTTTAAAAGAAAATTACATATCTAAAACTTTTATTTCAGATGATGAAAATGAAGAAAACTATTCATTCTGGCATTACAGCTCTCCTTTTGTTGATGCTATTAAAGCTTTTCAGGTAATTATATCAAGATAAATATACCTGTAAATAATAAAGTTACTTTCAAACATGATATAGTCTTACATTCATAAGTTGAAAACAAAACTATCTTTTTTTTAAAATACATGCCTTTAAATAAAGAGCAATATATTTTTGTAATTTTTATTTGTAGGTTCTAAAATGTATATTAAAATGATACTTATATAAAGAGTACCTAAGAATTCATACATTTTGATAAGACAAGCTTTCTAATCTTATTTAGGACTCTGGGATTAAAGTGCTTACAAATTTAAAGTTGGAAACGAGGCCGTGTGGACGAAGTCATCCGGTATTTTATAGTGAGAGCGGTATGCTAATTATGGAAGTTAATATTTACTCTATCAAGTAGATTAATTAGATGCAGGACATTGGTGTAAATAAAACACTATTTGTTCATTTCAATTAGGATAATACAATAGAAACAGTTAAAAACTCTTTAAAATGTCTTCTCTGGTACTATAAAATGTAAAAATAAAAAATAAGCACATCCATATATTTTTAATTTTATATCCTAGATCATCATTATGATGCTTTGAATATCTTGAGTATACTGTTTATATTTCACTCTTGGTCAACTTTAAAAAAAAAAATATTTCTGAAAAGAATTTAGGGTTGTGGCCCATTCACTCATTGTAAAGAAAAAGTAATACATTATCAATGGTAGCTGCTGGCTTGGTGAATATTCACTTATTGTACATAATCACTGGTGCAACAGGTAATCTGTCTGCCAGCCCGGGAGTGGGGGGGGGGTTTATCTCACAGTTATGACATATGGTCTGTCTGCCAGCCCGGGAGTGGGGGGGGGGTTTATCTCACAGTTATGACAT
>MUZC01001186.1:53189-71739 GCA_002072015.1 Radix auricularia | reverse complement strand
GGGGGGGGGGGTTTATCTCACAGTTATGACATGTGGTCTGTCTGCCAGCCCGGGAGTGGGGGGGGGGTTTATCTCACAGTTATGACATGTGGTCTGTCTGCCAGCTATTGGTGGGTTACCTTACTGATGCGTCATGTGGTCAGTCTGCTATCTGCTTGTTCTTGGAAAGCAGCATTTGGTCTGCCTGTCAGTCCACTGGGTGGGGAAGGGGGGTGCTACCTCTACCTCACAATGGTTGAGTGGCATGTGCGCTCGGCTGATGTACCAATGGTCATGGGTTTGAATCAATGTGAAGGCAAGGATTTGTTCCCGGGGCCTAGGAGTCCAACCAGCTCCAAATGGGTACAACTTAATGTCATTATTTAATTATTTTTTTTTACAAGAAATAAGTTGATATCCCTAAAATCCTTTCTTATCTAGTGGGATTTTCCCAGTGCTTAGTTAGGGAAGTAGAGGCGGCTGGGTAATTCCCTTATAGCTGTGGCCTGTGAACACTGCATCACTTGCCAACAGACATGGTCTTTGGATGCAATTATCTTCTGTATAGAAAGAGCATCAACATCTGTATAGATAAGACTAAGGTGTGACATGTGGTCTACCTGCCAGCCATTAGTGGGTTACCCAGCAATGCTTTATCTTATTTATTAAAGGGGCTCCTCCTATTTCTATACAGAAGTTTATTCCCCCTACACAATTTTTTTGCAAATGTTTATTAGACAAGATTGAAAATATTCAGCTGTTTTTTTTAGGTCTGGATTATGTATAGCTGCATAATATCTACTAGCAGAGTTTTTAAGAAATTGAATTTTCAGTAACTTTTGTTTTATAGTAAGGAAATTGTTAGCGTCCCTGGATTAATTATTGCATAGTATAAGAACTTTCAACCTTTTACTGTTTTACAATATCAGATTTTACACATATCACATGTTATGTTTGCAAGTGGGGCTACTAGTCTTGACCAATGCTCTCTTTAAGTTGTGTGGTAGTGTAGCCACTCATCTATCTGACCCATGCAGCGCAGCAGTTTAATGCTACAGCGCAGCAAATTTTGTAAAATATTGCACAACATATGGATGTTGTGCAAGTTTTCACTCTAATTTCTTTACTTTGCACACAGACCAAAGAACCTTAGAGGGACATTGGTCTTGACTACATCATATTAATCATTTAATCGGCAAACTAGAAAGACATCTTAAGTCTCGTCGTGAAGCTCTTAAAAATTAAAATAGTTGACTTTGTTAAAGCAAGAAGAAATGTGCAACAAGCACAAAAACTTTTACAAGTGTTTAGTGATTGACCACAAGCTTAAAAGTAAATGCAAAATTGATGTTTTATTTTCGCTTAATAGCTTAAACTAACAATGGCTTATTATGTTTAACTTTCATATTATATTCATGAAGTTTACTATATTTTACACAGCAGACTCAAAGGCATATGTTACATTATAGAAAATTATTTTATTTTCTAATTGATATGTCATGAATTAGGAAACATTATTATGGCAATTGAAAAAACAACCAGTTTAAATAAAAAGAAGATTTAAATGAGATACATACAATATACTTATTTTGCCACATTATCTCATAGAGATTTCTTAGAAGTGTATCTACAGTGGAAACTTAAATATTTGATAGTATGTTAATTTTATTATAAAAATTTTAATTTTCTTCATGGGTTAGTCAAGAATTAATCAGCTTCAAAATGCAGTGGATAAGTTCTATTAAAAATATTTAAAAAACAAAAGCCACATAGTCTATATCGTATGTGAATAGAATGTTTACAAGCTACAATGCTGTAGTCACATTTCAAGTGAAACAAAATATATGCATAACAAATACCCTATAAGAATAAAACATGTCAGTAAAAATATAATGCAATACACTATTACATTTTTTTGTCATTATTTAATTGAGACATGTAAACTTATAATTCATTTAAGCAAAATCAAATTTACAAAACACCAATAAATCATCAGTTTTTGCTTTAAATGTGTATAAATAACAAGTAATGCTAAAAATTATAAAAATAAAGTAATATATTTTAATTTTAGCAGTGGCACTGAATATTGTAAAATATGATGAATTTGCTGAGAATGAGAACGAGTTGAATATTAAGCCATCAGTTCGTAGCAATTTTCCAGAAACTTGGCTTTGGGATTTTGTTATTGTTGGGTATGTGTTGGAGGTGATATATTTTTTCAAAATATTCCAGTTATGTTTGGAGTAAATTTAATCTTTTAATATTTCCCTCTTGGGGCATGAAGTATTATTCAGCTTTCCTTATATTAAAACAAGATCTTAAAAAAACTAGGCTAAGAGATATGACTATTTCTTTTTGATTTCTTTTTGCTAATAAACAGTTTGAAAAGCTGACCATCATTAAAAACTTATTCAATGTGTTATTGTGGTGAACTTAACCTTAACAAAATAAATGTTAACAATGATATAACATAGGTATAACTTTTTATTAAATTCATGTTATTATCTGAATAAAGTGTAATTTTTATTGAATAGACTTCGCACTTTTGAAACTAATTCCCCACCCCCCTGCCCCTCCCCCTGCCCCCACTGTTAAGTTTGATCTTGTTCTAATCTACTTTATTTTTACTCTAATGTACTTTTTTAAAAAGCATGTATTACTTTCTTTTGGCATTTTACGCTTTAATTATAGCTGTATCATTGCCTTTTCCTTCTTTTCTCTTCTTATCTATGGCTTAAAATATGATTATCTGCTATCTCTTAAGTTAATCCTTTAGCTTCAGGTGATAGATTCTTGCGTAGAGGAGACACTGCAGTACCTATTATGGGAATATCTGCCATACAACACAGCCCTGGCATGAAAAAAAATACGGCACGCACTCATTTTCCAGAAACATGGTTATGGGAATTACATTTAATTGGGTATGTTTTGCAATAAAAAAAGCATTATTTATAAAATATTTTCACTGTACTTACTGTTGGTAATGTTTCACCTTTCCATTACCTTCATTTGCTTAATATACTGTTTTGTCTGCATGTATTAACAACTTGTTACATGTACTTCGATGATGTTTAAAATTTAGTAAATATGTTTCAAATATAGTAAATATACATTTATTATCTTCTGAAATATTTTGAAATTCTGCCCAAAACAATTTACTACTATTTTCTAATTAAATTTTCTAGTTAAGTTCTACTTTATAAATGGAACATATTTTACGTATTCATTATGTAGCCTTAAACTTATTTTTTGTTATTTGTCAGATAATGTTAAAGCCAAAAAAAAAAAAGAGAGATTTGTATCTTACACTATTAAATTTGTATAATGATTCTCAAATTGTGAATTAACTTTTTCTTTTATAATTGAATTAGGGAGACAGGCCAGTCCATCATTAATGCTACTACTCCACACACAATAACTAACTGGGTTGGCAATGCTTTGTGCATTGATGAGTTGAAAGGTTTTGGACTTTCAAATGTTGTATCGGTAACCACTTTTCAGCCATTTTTTTTGTCACTCCATCTTCCTTATGCTGCTGTGCGAGGAGAGAGGCTTCCCATTATGTTTACTGTTTACAATTATTTGGAAAAATGTTTACATGTGAGTGAAAATTCCTGCAATTTAATAAAAAAGGAATAATCTTTATGAAATATTATTATAGTATACATGTAACAATTTAAGATAAAATGCCACCATCAAAAGCTTTAAAAAATATTTTAAAAATAAATACTAAGGTTTTAATAAAAAAGCAAATATATTAATTTTAAAGATCTTCATTTTGATAAGTCTAAATTAAAATTAATCTCAGTTTTTTTAAAAAGTTTTAAGAACTTAGTTAAATATTTGAAGTGTTAAGTTTCATAGATCATAATTTATTGTACTACAAGACGTTTCTTTAAGTCTTTCGTTATTTAGCTTTTATAAGATATTCATACTAAAGTTTTACTAGAAATTAAACCACAATTATAATTGCAAAGGATACCATAAAAATTTTGAACAATAATTATTAACTTATTTTTATAGCAATACATCTTAAACATATACATTTTTTCAGATTCAACTTGAACTTGATATGGGAAAAAATTTTGAGGTTCACAATAGCAAAGCTAACAGAGAACCACTGTGTCTTTGTGGTGGAAAGTCACACACAGCTAGGTTTTATGTAACGCCTAAAGAAATAGGGCATTTACCTATAAATGCAAAGGTAGGCAAAATTGGTGTTAGTCTAACATTGAATTAACTTAATTTTTTTTATAAACTTGCCTAGTTAAAACCTTAAACAATATATTTCAACAATAAGATGAATAAATTGTTGGGTAATTTTTTGTTTAAAATTCCACAAGCTCCACCTTGACATATTTTGAGAATAATGTGTTTGCAAAATATTGAGATTATAATGAAATAATAAATAAGATCTAACACATTCTAGGCTGAAATAATTCCTGGTCAGTGTAATAGTATGGAGGTAGACACAAGGTATGTGGGAGTGTCAGACATAGTCAAGCGTCAAATGTTTGTCAAGGTAAATTTTTTATTTTATATTTGTTATTTAACATGTATTAAATTAAACAATGGTTTGATATTAAATGTTAATTTTTTGTTGATAAACTTACAAACGATAATATCTACAGTTGAATGATGTTTAAAATTCCCTTAGCTAAATTTTCTAATTTTAAACTGTTATCTTTTTTCAGGCTGAAGGAGTTGAACAACAATTCACACATACTTTATATATGTGTGCCAAAGGTATAAAACTTTATTAAAAAATTTATATTTTCCTGTTTTCCAAAATATTTAAAGGGCTTATTATCTTTTTTCCCCGCTATCAAGCTACAAGTATTTTTCCTACTTTACTTACAAGCTTCATCCCTTGAAGTGTTGACAATACACTTAATTTAAATGCCTAAAAAAATTAATAACATTTCAGAAACCAATTAAATTAATTATAACTGCTTGTGTAGTAAATCCTTATCTGACATCAAAATATATGTAATATACTTTAATTGAGGAGCTTTTATATCATAACAAATAAACTTACTGCATTGAAAGAATCATTTTAAGAAAAATTTTGTTCTGAATATATTGGTAGACATATTCTTCCTTTTCAATCTAGATAATAATATTGGATCTATCCCTTTTTCCCTTAAAGTTAAGAAATCTAACTGAACCTTAGATAAGTCATTAATGCATGTGAGCTTTAATTTTGGAAAATGGTAGCTGATACTAGAGAAATACCTATGTTGTAATAATTTGAAAATATTGATAGTTCAAGTATTAAATATATATGTTCAGAAAATATTTATGTTCAAAATTATAAAGGCTATATCATCCTAACTAAATTAGCAAAAATAAAACATTTAGGAAATAATTATGTTTTTTATATTTAAATAATTTAGATATACAAGATAAGATTAAAGACAACTTAAACTATATAAGTTTGTTTCACACATAAAAGTTCACATATAAAAATTAAAATTGTAAGTTTCACAGTAATTTTTTATAATATTTAAATTTCTATAATCACCAACACATATTGACTGCCAGTTTACGATGAAAAATATAAATTTTATGTTTCTTTTAAACAAAATTCAAATATTTTTTAAAAACTTTTCAGATGGTAAAGACAAACAAGAAGATGTTATTCTTCCGATGCCAGAAGATGCTGACATTGTCAAAGACTCTTCAAGGGGAGAAGTTACTGTCATTGGTAAGTGCATCTAATTATCTTGTCAGTTAATTTGCTGTATTCTTTTTAAGAGAAAAGAATACATTCAAGGTATGATAAAATTCATCTTAGTGATATAATTTAAAAATAGATAATACATTCTAATGAAATTAAATAATGCTTTTTCCAAATACAGGTGACATTATGGGTCCAGCTTTGTCTAATCTTGACCATCTTGTGAGAATGCCAACTGGCTGCGGTGAGCAAAATATGGTAGGATTCGTCCCTAACATTTTTGTGCTCAAATATCTCACAAACACTGGTAGAATTACAGAGGAACTCAGGTCTAAAGCAATCAAGCATATGGAGATTGGTGAGTCAATGAGTTAAACAAATGTCTTATGTGCCTAATAAATTTTTATACTCAAACTCAAAATCATTAATGCACCTAATAAATGTTTATAATTAAACTCAAAATCATTAATACATGTATTAATAAAAAACACACCAAAAATTTACATGAGAAAATAAAAATCCAGCCTAAATAAAAATGTCAATATAAACAATAATTGAAAGCTATGTATTTTTATCTAGGTTACCAAAGAGAGCTGACCTACAGGCATAATGATGGTTCTTACAGCGCATTTGGAAAGAGTGATGCTTATGGCAGTGTTTGGCTGACCGCTTTCGTTATTAAATCCTATGCCCAAGCCAAACCTTATATCTATATTGATTCAAATGATATAAAAATGAGTCTTCGCTTTCTGCAACGGAGTCAACAGGAAAATGGATGTTTCAGAGAGACTGGCAAGGTCCTCAGTTCTTACATGATGGGGGGAATGGGAAATGACAAAAAGTCTGGCGAATCTGTCCTTCCTATTACATCATATGTTGCTATAGCTCTACTTACGGCTGGTTTAAATGATACGGTAAGTGAAACATTAAAAAAAAAATTTTCACAATCAAACACAAAATTTCTAGAATTTGAAATTGATCAAATCATGAGAATAATTAGAATAAAATTTCAAATATTAAAAATGGGATTCTTATGTTTTCAAGGACCCTGCTGTTGTTGGTGCTGTGCAGTGCATGAGTGCACACTTTAAGTTTGAGAAAGACCAAATGGACCCTTATGCTATGTCCCTGGTTGCTTATGCCAGTGCCCTACACCTGTCAAACAGCCCCTTAACCATTGCTGTAATTAGAGAATTGGAAGCAAAAGCAAGAAATGATGGTATGTTAGTTACTCTCTGTTATTGTTGTGAATGCATTATTTTTATTTTACATCATTTTGGGATATTTTTCAAATTAGTTTAATTTAAGTGAGTTAATATTTAAAATATCATAGGAAAAATTTGAAAGTGAGAGATTTCTATTCATCAGAATTTATTTTTAAAAAGTCAGTGTATGAACTTTTACATTATTATGGTATTAAATTTATAGTGCATAATTCAATGATGAGTCATAATGAATAAAAATTTAAAATATAATTCCCAAAAAATTTTTATTAACAAAATAGGTGCATAAATATTGCTTAAAACATGACATTGTGTAAAAAAAAACATTAAGCACTAAATTTATTTATTTTACTTTAGAATATTTTAAAGACATAATCTCAAAAAATTAAGAATATGTAGCTATAGCCTTCATTGTCTTATGAAGCCTCTGTTTTCTCCACGAGAAATAAATATAAGTTTAGAATTTATGAAGTTTAATAAAAAAAATTAATTAAACCTTACATGGAGGAAATATTAAAGATACAAACTATTTTTTAAGGATCTCTAAAATACTGGGCTAGAGATGAACCGAAACCAAAAGCATCAGACTCATGGCATTTGTATGCTGCCCCATCTGCTGAAGTAGAAATGACAGCTTATGCTTTATTGGCCTATATAACTCATTATGGGCCACGAGCTATAGAAAATACTCATAATATTGCCATGTGGTTATCTAAACAAAGAAATGCTTTTGGTGGATTTTCTTCAACTCAGGTATACACTTTTTATTTTATTTGACTCATTATTAAGTTTGACTGGATTTTTAAAAAATTGAATGTGCAAGAATTCATGTATTATAACTTATCATACACTTTTGCTGATATATTTAAATTATGAAAAGTCCCAATCAAACTTTTAAGACAAAAAATGCATCTTAAATAAAAATATTATAATTGTAAGTAATAAAACATTTTTTAAAAAGAAAATCTTAAAATTAAAATGTTCAATTTTCGCAATATTATCAGAAAATGAATTTTTTAAACATTAAAAGAATACATTCAAAAGTAAATATTTTGATAACAAGAGTTTTCATGCCTCCATCAAGAAAAACCACTGACTTTCAAGTTAAGCTGAAAGTATTCAAAAACTACATATCCAAACCTACATTTTAAAAAATATGCCATGTTTTATATGACCAATATTTTTATTTCCTAGGACACAGTTATTGGTCTCAATGCACTTTCTGAGTTTGCCAGTTTATCTTTCACCAAAGGAAAACAGGAGCTTAAAGTTTCAGTCGCTGGAAAAAAATTATCACATATTTTTAGCATCTCACAGAAAGAAAAGACAACACTTCTGCTACAAAGTACTCCTATACCTGTTTTGCCTAATTCACTAGCCGTTGTTGCTAGAGGCGAAGGATGTGCTTTAGTTCAGGTGATTAAAGTCATATAATGTTGATATTTTTAAATATGAAATTTGATAAACCATAAATTTAAGTATGGTACGATACAAATTTCATCTAAGGAATTTTAATAATTATTCACCATTCAAATTGTTATTCATTATATTTAGTACATCAAACAAATTTTTTATCAAATTTTACATTAAGTGGCACAAACATCATACAGTTCAGTTAGTGTTCAACAGAAATTTTAAAAAAATTAATTTACAATTTGACAGTTAAACGTCAACTACAATAAATTAGCTAAAGATCTAGCTGCAGATGGAAAAGCTAATTTCCACTTGAAAGTTACGCCCAAATTATATGAACCAGATATAGATCGATGTGATCGCCGCACAATAGTGATAAGTGTAGGGTAAGTAACTGTGGGTTTTGGTTCCTTAGTGCAGCATATTGCAAAGAACTTATTATTTATCTATTTTTCCTTTTATTTATGTTATTAAATGTAACATACATTATTAGAAACAGTGGTTGCAAATATACAGTCAAACCACTCATAATGAGATTAATTCACTCCAAAGTCATACTTGTTAAGCAAAGCACTCTTTATACGAAACAATTTTCCCCATGCAAATAAATGTAAAATATGATAATCTGTTCCCTGCTGAAAAAAACAACTAATTTTTCTAAAAAAAATTATTTACATTTATTCAAATAAAATTACCTACGAATTGTAAAAGAGTGAAACAACAAGAATACAAATTAGATTTGGAACAAAAAGGCATAAACAAAAATATAAATATAGGACAAATGATTATTCCTTTTAACCTGAAAACTGTCTAAAGACAAAGACATTTGATTCTACAGACGATTCAAAACTAGACAAAAATGTGTAGTCACTGTTTTGTAGACATTCTTGACACACCATTTGAAGCAACCATCTCCTTAATTGTTCTTGAGAATATTGCAGATCATTGATGTTGACCGATTGTATTTGTGCGCTAGATTAGCCCCCTTGTTGTAGCTTTTCAATGGTTTTACATTTCATTTCAACAGTTATTTTTTTTGCTCTCTTATGATTGTCTTCTTGTGTTGTTTTTTCTCCCCCAAAGACATTTTAGTACAGGTTATTACACTTTGCACATACAAAAATTACAAATACAGTCTGAATACAAAATTTGTAAAAACGGTTGATCACACACAAAAACACAGCACTAACAGACCGAGTGCTTAACACAGAATAATAAATCAGGACGAAAGTGCTGGCTCACAGTGAATTTCCAGGAAAAGGGTACTTTCCCTTGTTATGCGGAAAAACTCATTATGAGAAGTGCTCTTTATGAATGGTTTGACTGTTATTGAAAAGTGATTAATGTTTAAATATGAGTTTTTTTCTTTTTCTAAGAATACTTAGATTTAAAAATGTGAAAATAGTTAAAATCTTTTACTAAATAAATCTGAAAGTGAATTTAACATACTAAAATGTCAAAATTTAAAAAAAAAAAAAAAGAATATTTATAAAAATATTAAACATTAATTGTTTAAAATGATGTTTAGATCTAAAGGTAATCATAAGACACCAGTGGGTATGGCTCTTGTTACACTGAAGCTGGTTACAAGTTGGTCTCCTATTGAGCAGTCTTTAACTAAGGTAGGACAATGTGTAGAATTAGACACAGAAAGTTTGTAATTAAACAAGTAGCATCAAATTTAATATTAAATAAGAAGCCAATTATAATGACAATTTTTTCTCAAATTAATTTTAAATAAATATCTATAATTGTTGAAATTTTCTTTAGCTGGAATCCCTTTTTCCCAAATTGGGAATGAAAAAGATTGAACAAGATGAAGAGGAAGGCACAATTTCATTCTATTTTGATGAGGTATTTAAACATTGCTATTTATACAAATATATTGAGCTTTGAATTAATATCCCTTATTTTGTCATCTGAAGTCAATAATTTCAAGAAATAAATATTGAATTGTATTTTAAAAATACATTTTTTTCAGTATTTAAGAATTTAACATGTGTTTATAGTTTTACTTTTTGTTTCCTTTAGTTAAGCAAAAGGGCTAAAGAGTTTAAAATAGATGTTGAACAAGACAAAGAATTGGCTGTGTCTAAACCAAAACCAGCAGATGTTAAAGTATTCTACTATTATGAAACAGGTAGAAATAAAAAAAAAAAAGAAGAATTTAATACTAATTTTATAAAATATATTGACAGCAAGGAACCAGACTAAAATAATTCAAAAGTATGATTGCTTACACATACATCTGCTTTAATATTATTTTAATAACCTGTGCCACCCCTAACACAATTTCTTTAACATATCATTAATTTACTAAAGAAAAGAAAATTTGTCAATAAGTAAAATTTTGGTTGATTTGTTATGCTAAATGTATTATTATTATTCATTTAATTATTTTACTCATTTTCAAAACTCCATGGTGAAATAGCTCAGTATTAAAAATACTGATTCCATGTTTCTTATTAATACAATACTTAAAAAGTTAATCAACTTTAGTAAAGATTTCTTTGGTGGTTGTAATCTCTTAATGAAGATGTATAAAAAACACAGGCACTTAAAAAATTTTGTTTTAATTTTATTGTTAAAAATAATTGAAATAAGATCATTTTGAATGGTAATTTCAGATATATCATTTGTTCAGTCTTATGAATTGAAAACCATATGTGGCACAAAACTTGAAATCCCCCATAAGAAACCTGAAACTTCTGATCCACAAGCGCCGATGGAAGCACAGATAAGAGTTGGTATGAAATATTTATGGACTGTTTTAAAACAAATTTAATTTAAAGCTGTATTTGGTGATTTTAAATGCATCTTATTTAATTGTAGCTTAGTTTCAAATAATTTTTAAAATTATACTTTTTTCACTATCACACTTAACAACTTCTACATTTTTAAAATAATTTGTTTTACAACAGATGTGAGTGCAGATTTGCCTAAAATTCCTGTAAGTTGAATAAATTTTTAAATAAACAACTATTCTAGAGATAATAAATACTTATTACTTATTGTTGAGGATACATAACTAATATAAGATAAATGTTAAAAATTATTCTAAATTAAATTTTCAAATTCATAATGAATTATGCTATCTTATTTTTAAAAAGTAATTTGTTTTCTTCTGATTTGTATGAGTCATTAAAAATGAAGGTGGATGAAATAATTTTATAAAAGAAAAAATTATGATATAATAGAAAAAATAATTCATTTTGGTTTTAATCACAATAGGTAAAATTTAATCAAACATTTGTTGAGAATTCCATGTTTCAAAATTGTTAATGATTTTTAATTTTTTTTCCCTTGGGCATTCGAATCAATTAACATAAAAATTAATATCAACATTTTATTTAAAAACTATACATGAGGTTGATTTGATAAAATTTATTTGAAATCATTTTTGCAGCCTCAGGTTGAAGGTGACACATGCCCAGTTTGCATTCGCATTTCATCAGTGCCTGAGAATTTCAAAGATTTTGTTTGCAACTCAACTGCAGGTAAAAGTGATTAAGATTTAAAATGTTTTGGGCTAAAAATTAATTTGTTATACGTATTTTTAAAATAATCTCTATTATCTCCTAATCTCCCCTTTTGAAAAAAAATTTATGCTCAACCAAATTATATGATCTAAAATTAAATAACTTCCTTAAAATAAGTATTTGACACATAACTTATTATTTCTATATTATAGTAATGTAGAATATTTAATTAAAAAAAACAACAACTCAAAACTACAGAGTATATCAGAGACGTTTTTCTTAAAAATATGTGTTTTTTAAAATTTCAGCTTACAAAGCTATGGCTAGAACAGGTGCCAAGAAACCCATTAAGCTCCTTCAGGATTTGCGTCCATCCAACATAGTCAAGAAAATCAACATCTTTTCAGATTTTACCATCCCTTCAGGTTGCACCTGTGCCTTGGTGCAAAATCCAAGTGCAAGTACGTATCTTACAAGTGTTATTCGTGTATATGATAGTATATCAGAATTTTATTATTTTGAAACTTAATGTCAGATTTGTGTAAGTGTAAGTTAAGGAATAACTGTCACTAGCGGAGGATAAGATTAACATATCCACAGACCAGAAAGATAACTAAAAAAAAAGTTATTTCTTTTTTAACTAATTAATTCGTGAAAATATATTATTTTTTAGAGTTTTGGAGATTTGAAATATTTTTCTTTCTTTTTACTTTAACTCTTAATGTGTTAAAGCATAATAATACGTCCCAGACCGCTATTACCAAAGCGTCATAAAGCGTCCCTAGATAGCACTCTCATTAGAAATGAGATCATTGGAAAGTAAAAGCTCTTCAATGCTTGAAAAATGATGTATTCCACTTCTGGCAATGGTGGCTGTTTCCCTCGCTAGTGTTATCGATTGATTCACAAAGTGTTTTGGAAGTTTTGAAAGTTTTTTTTCAAAGATGCAGTTTCGATATACTTTACAAGTAAAATAAAAGTACTAAACTAATTGTAAAAGAAGTTTTAAACTCAGACGGTTTTTGGATACATAAAATAACCAGTCTTATCCTAAAAGATGATGTCAGTAGGACAATAATAATATAAATGGATTTTACGCAATTTTTTAAATGTCATAACCGATTGATCGCAATTTGGTAAATTCTTAAGGCACTGAGGCGGAAGGTTTCCCGAAAGCCTTATGGCACAAGAAGAGTTAACAGCTAATTACATAGGAGAGATAAACATAACAAAAGACTTTGTAATACAATGAAAACTATTGAACAATTTTATGATAAAATGGTCAAAATGAAACTTTTTTTCCAAAGGTATTGATTGCAAATACACTCACATTTGATATTTAGAAATAATTTTTATTATTTCATCTTTTAGATCAAAAAGTTCTTTTCCTTCTGAGTAAGCACGTTACAGCGGCTGACCCTGTCATCAGACTGGACCGTAACTCAGTGATTGTTGTTGGTAGTAGCAGGTTTACTAAGGCAGTAAGACAAGCACAGAAGACATGTCCATTGCAAAAAAAGGTGTAACAAAACAATAAACAAAAGATTTAACAAAAAGGTGTAACAAAACAATAAACAAAAGATTTAACAAAAAGGTGTAACAAAACAATAAACAAAAGATTTAACTGTTTTCTCAACATTGAAATAGTTGACACCATTTAAAACAATTTACAGCTTTTAATTTTGAAATTCTGGAGAAATTGTGTTCTTTGTTACAGAGAAGAAGTGAAATACAAAAACATGATTAATAAAAATTTTGTTTTAAAATTGGGGAAGTCATAAGTTAATTAGTTATTTCTCTTAACAAGTCTTATTATTTTGAATTAAAAACTTTAGCTTTATGTAAGATAATAAAACTATTTTGGGATTTAATTTTCACTGGAGTGTGTCAAGGGATTATTATTTTTTTCTTTGAAAATGTTATTAAAAAATTTGTTACGACAGTGTTGTACATTTGTTTAGTGAATAACTAAATGACACTTGTATATTAATAAATACTTTAAAAAAATATATAAATTAAAATAATGTGATAGATTTCTATAAACCTTTACTTAAAAAAAAAAAAACAATCAAATAAAACTAAGCAATATTTATACTCTTATATTCCTTCCTTTTATTATGATTCTTAAGTTTTAGTCTATAGCTTAAATAAAACAAGCAAAACAAATAAACAATTTCTAATTAAGTACTTTGTAAAACTTCAATTATTTGTACTTTTATGTTTGTGTGAAAGTTCTTTATCTAGAACTTTTTGGTTTAAAAATGATGGGCATCACTGACATAAATTAATTCAATAACTTAATGTTCAAATGTTATGTTTTTTATATTTCTGTATCCACAAAATCTCTTTCTTTCCAATTAAAAAAAAAACTTTCATTATATCTTTGAGCAGAATGGCATTTTATTATCGTATTTTTGAATTGTATACATTTAATAAATAATTAATATTTGTCACAAGTGTTGTTGTATTACATTTACTTTTGTAACTGTCAACTGGAAACATATCTTTAAATTCATTATTTGAAAAAATAGATTTAAAGTACAAAACCATCTCTTGTGATAAATGTTGAAATTTTAAAATTGTCTTTTAAGTAACTTATCTATTACAAACGCTCCTTCTTTCCAGAAGATTATTGCTAAGATAGAAAATCCGAAAAGCTTGAGATCGCTGTCCTAAGGCTTACATGCAAGTCAGCTGATGCATCTAATGGGCAATGTCATATACTATTGTGGGCATGGGGACGGACTTCGTTTCTGAATAAAAATCTTCGTGAATTACATACATTCACGCCTTAATTATATAAAATTAGGATCACTTTTTCAAATTTTATGAGATTGCTTTGTAGTTAACATAGAATTTGTGCTACATGCATTCCTATATATAATTTATAATTATTAAGAGTCAACAATCACGAGGTTAGCCAAACGGCGTAGCATAATGAAGGCGAAGGGGAGACCACTGGCTATTACGAGTGGCTCTATGTTGTGGGGGTGTCAATGTCGTCAGTGTTAATTAAAAAAATACAACGTCGACATTTGAACTGAAAAACCGTGACGCAAAAGTGGAAGAAAAAATGTTAAATTTTACTTGCAGGACTGACAATCCGACATTTATTTGACAGATTAACGTAGCTCATGTGTATTATAAATTTCATTATTGTTTCGTTAAAAAAGATTTAATGTATAATGTTAGTATAAATAACTATGTGTCGGTATATTAATAGTTTTTTTGTGTGTGATGCGCGGTGAGCTGGGGTGCCGCTCTCCCTCTATAAGCTCTCGAAAAACTATTTTTGCTTGCATTCTAAGTAAACCAATCAGAACACGCAATACAACCTACAAATTTCATGCCAGCACTAGACAAGTCACCCGTTCATTTTTTCAGTGGCGGAACTACTGTTTGTGTCACCCGGTGACGTTAACTCTTGGTATCCATGGATAGGCGTTGCAGGGCCGGCTTTAGGGAATCGGAGGCCCTAGGCGAAGTGAATTTGGTGGCCCTAAATTTGATAGAAAAATACAAATCTAAACAATAAAATTACACAATTTAATAAAAACGACCTGTATTTATATCTAAATCAACAGTTTACTGATACTTATACAAACATAGTCGTGCAGCTGTCATATACCAGGGTCGTGAAACTATGGTGGCTTGCGAGCAAGATGTGGCTCTTTGGATGGCTGCAACTGTCTTGTACACAAATGTTCGATTGTATTTTGTTTCTTCAGTAGTCTTTGATCTAAATATCGATTATATATAAAAAATAATCTAAATAACCTAAATGTGAAAGTATAAGGGTCTGGAAATACAGCCTTGTTCCTGCAACAAGCAGTGCTTGCATTTGAAAACAAGCTAGAACTCTTCATCGGCGACATTGAAACAGGTTTTCATACTTTGGAAAACTGGGGAAGTTCAAAGAAACGTATACATCAAGTTACCCTGCGTCTTAATATTTACCAGCTAGCAGGCTCAACGTCTAATCTCATGCAGTCATTTAAAGTGCGGTTTGAATAACTTCACAAACGCACTCGTCTTTTTGAGTTCATCACCTATCCACACGAGTTTGCAGTGAACAGCACTGACCTGAGTTGCATTCCTAGTGTTTCCGTCAGTGATTTTGAGCTCCAAGCTGCTGACTTGAAGGCATCAGGCACTGTGAATGAATAAGTTCAAGTCACTGAATGAAGATGTGAAAAGACTTGCACGATAGCAAGCAGAGCTTTCGAACCAAAACAAGTGGGCAGAAATTTAAAAAAAAACCTTCAACAATTAGACCAGCTGACTGTCAAAACTTAGAACACACTTCCCGACATAAACCACACACTGCAGGAGTGAGTATTGCTGTGCTGACATGTTTGGCCCTACGTATGCATGAGAGCAGTCTCTCTCACATTTAAAAACATTAAGACTAACCAGAGATCACGTTTCACGGATGGAAGTCTCAACGCCTGCATGATGCTTAACCTCACAACGTATCAACAATGCTGACTAATAGCCGTCAGCAAAGCCGTGTAGCACCATAAGTTCCACGAACAGCAACAGAATAACAATGATAATAAAAAGAATTCAGAGATTTTGTACTTTTAGTGTTGAAATTACACAAAATGCACACATTTACTTTAATTTTTAGTTTTAAACATAATTTATGGCTCTTACAGAAATAGTTTTCAAAATAGTTTGTGTCCATGGCTCTCTCGGACAAAAAGTTTCCCGAGCCCTGTCATAGACCTTCAAGGAAAATAGCTTTTCGTGCTTTGATGACAGCACAGCCTGCAATAAATTGTGAATAATCCAGAGACTGGGCGATATCTCGTTCAATAGATATCATTACCAGACTGTTTAGGCGATTTAGCGTCATAGTCGTTCTCAAATAGTTCTAAAAAATATTTTAAAAAAATTAATTTCAACTTGAAAAAATTCTTTCGTTGCATATAATACTAATCGTAATGGTCAATGCTATATGAAGAGCAACGATTAAGTGCATCTTTAAATGATCTTTATAATGCGATTGGCTCAAGTTCTAAGTCTATAAATATCGACTATTTCATAAATTTTAAGTATTGAGGAGAAAATATAAAACAATTGCACATCTGATTAAACAAAAAAATTAGCCATGCCAGACTACTGAAATATTTTTAAATTTGTGTTTAGCTGTTGTCGTTGCTAAGCTCTGAAAACAAAAACAATTGTATGCTTTGAGAAATCAGTGAAGTTTATGCTTTATTTCGTAAAATAATTTTATTGGAACAAAATTTCTTCATCCAAATCCTTGCTTAGTGTCATTTAAAAAAAAAAAATATTTTTGCAACTTATAAGATAAGAAAATGGGACACCTTGTGACAGGGGTAGGGGGATGTCCGACATTTATGACAATGGGTAGGGTTTGCTAAAAATGGTCAAAAGTAGCGAGACGTGCTTTATGGACGGTCAAAAACGGTATTTAATATATAAATGTTAACTTCTTAGAACATTTGATATGTTGCAGTTGTATATTTAGCGTAAATTTAGTTTACACATTTGTGAATCTTGTGAAAATGTATATGGACAGATGAATTTAGATTTTAAAATATTATATTTTAATGATTTTGAAATGCGCTATTTAAAAATTGTCAGCTTGTAAAGGTATTGCACTGATTTTTTAAATTTTTTTTTTTTTTGGGGGGGGAGGAGGGTCTGGTAGTTTTGACATTGGTCTTTAAATATTTTCTGTCTTTGTGAGGCCCCAACTAATTGGATGCCCTAGGCAGCTGCCTAGTTTGCCTATGCCTAAAGCCGGCCCTGTGCGTAGGACGAAATGATCTTCTGTATAAAAGGAGCATGTGTAACAGATAGATAATCCCCCTTCCTGGCTTCCACTGCGAGTTTTTCTTTTTCACAATAAATTTACAGTACAAAAATGGTTAGAATAAAAAGAAATAATTTGACGACCCGACCATTTTGCCATTTTAGAAAAAGTAAATAAAAATAATTAATGTTATTATTGAATGTAATTTTTTTTTTAAAGTAACTATTTTAAATGACATCAGCTTGTAGAAACATCTAGAAACATTGTTTTGTTACCTCCCTCTGAATGACATGACATTTGCTGAGTTTCACCAAAACTGATGTAGAAGCGAATTCTGGCCAGGTACATTCTAGAAAGTAAGCAACTCTCTCACCATCTATAAACTTGGTGCTTGTGTGGCTTTACCGTATCCAGGAATAACTAACACCAAACCATCTCTTCATCAAGCCAACTGTCTTTATACACAATTAGTAAAAAATCCAACACAATTTTGCCGATATTTTTTTTAAAGCGGCATTTTTAATTTTTCTATGCCCTGAGATAGTGTCAAACGTTGCAGTCCTCACCCTCCTCACAACCCTCTACCTACGTCACTTGATGGCTAATTATTTGTTTACCCTCCTTTAAGTTAGCATTTTTGTAAATGTTCGTTGATGTTTGGCAGCGGTCTCATACTACAACAGTCCAGGGGTCTCATATTGCAGCAGTTCAGGGGTCTCATACTACAGCAGTCCAGGGGTCTCATACTACAGCAGTTCAGCGGTCTCATACTGCAGTAGTCCAGCGGTCTCATACTGCAGTAGTCCAGCGGTCTCATACTGCAGTAGTCCACCGGTCTCATACTGCAGCAGTTCAGCGGTCTCATACTACAGTAGTCCAGCGGTCTCATACTGCAGTAGTCCAGGGGTCTCATACTACAGTAGTCCAGGGGTCTCATACTACAGCAGTCCAGCGGTCTCATACTACAACAGTCCAGCGGTCTCATACTACA